>JAVYIG010007987.1:0-94654 GCA_035222895.1 Strongylocentrotus droebachiensis
GTCAGGGAAAACAAATGTTTATTTAGAAGCCTACATGTCAGGGACCACGGAACGGCGGGGCTCGGGGGGGGGGGGGGGGGGGGCTCAAGCTCCCCCTACTTTTTTTTTTAAAGTATGTTGACGAGAAATAGAAAGAAAGACAAAAAAATAGCGACCTGCCAGTGTCACAAAATAATGAGGTATCAAAATATATTTCATCTGACCTTAATTAAATGCCTAAAACCCCTGAGATTGCGGGGGCTCTGCCCCTTAGACCCCACCAGGGACCCTAAGGCGAGCCCCTGGATGCTAGCAGCAGCAGTAGTAGTAATACTATTAATAATAACAGCCTTTGGAAATAACATATCTGTGTAGAGCCAGAAGGGCAGTATAATCAGGGATTTGTGGTATAATGCAATGGTTCTGATCAGAACATATTTCAGATTTTTTAAATGCAATAAAATTCGTCGAAAATATTTACATATTTGTCTGTCATAACAAAATGAGAAACACACTAATAAAAAATACAGAACGTGATTCATGACCCCTTGTTTTGCCACCCCACCCCTCCCCCTTTTTCTGTTGTTGGTATTAAAGATTGGAATGAAAAATCGAAAGGCAGATGTAATTTCAGAACAATATGACGAATTATGTACATATATGGTTCTGGTATCAAATGCAGCGTAGCGTATCGATCGCCTCATGTTCGTTTTCTCGGGTTTAAGGCTGAACGTAGTCAAGTGTTCATCGCGATCGAATGTGCACTGTGGTCATTCATTAATCTATACGACATCTGCTGCTGATGATATCGAAAATGAGATAAAAACTCTTTTTCCTCGAATGTAGGATGAATGTTACAGATTATGTAGAGGATTAGAAGGTGTTGAAAAGGGATGATGGTAAGTTGAGGGCAGTTTATAGTTTTTCTTTATAATGCATTAAAATGTTTAAAAAGTATTGGAAATGATAAGTGAAAAGTAAACAGTAATAATAAAATTGATAACGATAATATTAATGATGATGATGATGATGATAATGTTAATGAATATACTAATAATTACAACAGAATCATAATAACCGTAACAACTTTACATTAACGTTATTATTTCATCAGTATTTTCCCATCAATAATTATAGACAACTTGGAGTTTGTAACAGATTGAAGCATGATTAATGCGGCGCTTTCTTGTTTAATTTTTTTATCGTTTTTGTTTATGTATAACGAATTCATGCATATTCATACAAGTGCTCAATTCATGACTGTATAATAATCCAAGTCCTTTTATATTTTAATATTCATAATAATGATCGTTCTGTGAATCATGCATGGGGCCGGGGCCTTAACATGGAGTTAAGCCCTTCTGGCTGTGACAGCTGTAGTAAGAGAATACAAACCTCGAAGAAAAATCCGAGTACTGCGATACCTCCTTTATTCTTTACAGCTTCGCTGACACTGCTGTATGCTGTATCGTAATGAACGATGTGCATCTGTAGAGAGAGAGAGAGAGACAGAATTTTCATTAATCGTATTATTCCTTCCTTCTTCCAATATAATTATATTAAAAGGCCACTCTAACCCAACTAACAAGCCTTTCAACACAATCATGAATACATCTCTACTTATTAATATTCCAGCCTCTGATTTTTCAGAAAATCTATAGATTGACCGAAAATGATAATAACTTTTTCACAGATCTCACGCTTGCTGGGCTACGCCCCTCGAATAAAAGGTAATACGGTCATTTGACGTCATTGCGGGCATATCCGATTTGTCCTACAACTAAGGATCTTACAATCTCATTGTGATTCATAATTAGGAATGACGAAATTGCCTGAAACGTACTGGGATTATCAAGTGCATATTATTTTTCGGATTAATGTCTTTTTTTCCCCTTCAATTAATATCATAGTTTGCCTTTTTAAAGACATTTTAATGCCTAAATCAACCTCCTTTTCACCGGAGAGGCTCCTGCAGTGACGTCAAATGCTATTGCGCAATCATATTGCTCCGGTTGTCTTATTTTCGCTCGCTGGACGTATATAGCAGACGACAATCGGCGGATTAGACGACACTTGGTAGTGAATTTGTATGTGAGATTGCTTTGCTAAATATATAAAAATACTAGAACATTTTCCATATCTTTAAACTATCATTGATATCTGATGATTAAACAGTTATTAAAATAAACCTACCAAACTACATAATACAATGAAATACTTGACTTAAAGTATGGGAGTTTGATGTGGTGCACAATTGCACCCCTCTGTAAATAATCGAATAGTCCATGGTGATCATGAATATTCATGTTTTTGCTTACCGTATAGCTCGGCAAAATGTTTGCTTTTACTAAATGGAAAAATTACGGTGGGGGGTTGGATGAAATGGACATAATGAACCAAGCAGAAGTGATCTCTGATAATTTATGCTTCTTAACCTATAATCTTACAATCGCTTGGCAAACTGAGTCCAAAGTTCGACTTGTTTCACATGTGTTATATAGGCAATGGCGAGCTTGCAACCTATTTTTATTCAAATTACGGTGGGTGAACTTTCAAAAGTCAATGGGACATGCGGGGTTCCAATGAAAGAGCTAGTGATAACGTACGTCGGGGTGGATGTGCTTTTTTTTAAAACAAAAAATGATTTTTTAACCATTTTTTTGTGTAAAATTCCATAGGCTAATATGTTAGGCTGCTGACTCCGACGATAGGGGGCGTTGTCAAATGAGACTAAACGGAGCTATATGTACAGCTCCGAAACTTGCCTTTTCTTTTTTAGCGTTCTGAGTCGTAATTTTTTAAGCTTGATTCCCGAATTATTGATGATTTTTAAGGAAAATCGTTGTCATGTTCGGAATCTCCGTCAAAAATTATTCAACATGTCCTTTTTTCATGTTTTTAGCCCGTTTTGGTTAGAGTAGCCCTTTAAGCGCAAACATAACATTGATAACTACTCCTACATCCCCTTTTATCTATTATTCTCCCACCTTTAAGTTCTCATAAAATTATCTCTCAAATTGCCGAATTAAATTAAGAAGAGACAAATCTTTGCGCTAAAAAGTAACACAAACAAACGGCTAAATGAAAAGAATGAATTAATAATAATAATAATAATAGGCATTTCTATAGCGCCGTCTTTCTAGAAATTATATTCCGAGGCGCATTTATTATAACCCCGGCTTTAGCCTAGCTGCCATTACAGCGCTCCAGCATTCCAAGGATTTTCGTACTCCTTCCCCTCTCTCTTTTCACCCAGAAGGTTTAATAACATACTAAGACTGAAAGCATTTTTTAACGTATAATCCTATTAGTGGCATGTTAAATTCAATATACGGATGAGCCAAGCCATTTTGTACTTAAATGAAAACGGTAGAACGTTGTTTTTTAAGTGACACCAGATAAAGGATATCGAGGTATACGGCGGCAGCCATCGAGGGCCTTCAGTTATCATATCGTTCACAAGACCGACGGCCAATGCAACCGACCGCCCACGAGATTGACAACGTCGGTCTCATGGGAGTTCCTGAAACCTTATCAAATTAATCACGAGACCGATAGCCCACGAAACCAACAAATTCGGTCCTGCAGAAGACCGAGTCCACGAGACAAACGTTCAACATGTCGGTCTCGAAGGCCTTCTGAAGGGTTCGCTTGACCGACATCGACGGTCTCGTGGACTGTCGGTCTCCACTGTGATGTTCGAGAGGTGTATACGTGTACATACGTCGGCGGGGGTAGCGTTCTCCGTCGATCGTGTGTTCTGATCCCTTCATGCTGTTAGAACCGAAATGGAAGTGGAACTGGACAGCTCTGAACGTCCCGCTCAGCCCACCACCGGTAATATCGTAATGAACCTCTCCAGTCCTTTCAGAGACTTCAATTTCCACTGAGATGAAAAAGGGGGGTAACGCCATACGAAAGTGAATTAAACTTAAAATGATCCAAATTTCGAAATGGAAAATAAACTTTTAATTTTCAACATAAAGGATGCATGGACTTTTTTCACACCTCGGGACGAATATCCTGAACATAATAATAATAATATTCCGCTTTTATATAGCGCTTAATACATCTGTGATGTTTTCAAGCGCTTTACAGATATACTGTATCAAAGCACTGTTATTTGTCCTGCTCAAAATGAGAAGATGACTATTTTCAATACTTTGGTCAATCAGACAGTGTGTGGTTCAGAGATGGAAGACTATACAAAGGCTATAATCCAAGCCCTGAGTCTTCTTGGGAGATGAGGGCAAGACCACAATGCCATTAAGGTCTTAAGATGGGAGTTTGTAGATTGCTTAATTGAGCTTTGCGCGGTGCCCACTTAGTCTCTGCTACCTTAAAATACATGTATCATCATAAAGAGAGGTGTAATCAAAGGAATTCGATTGATCATTACCAATATTACATAAAAGTATTTAAGGGTGTTTAGTTACCGTAAGAAAAAAAATGTTTATTTTGACTTTAATCACATTATCCAGAGTCCTTTTTTTGGTGATACAACATATGCTCCGGTGACATTTTCTTGGAGCCATATAATTATTTGGAGGAAAGATAATATTTGAGATAATTGAGATAGGTAAATTCTAGGGTTAATGGGTCCAGAGTTGAAGCTGATTGGGCAAGTGTACGTAAATAAGTGAGCAGCCATTATATTGTCGCTGGAGAATGTTGTGCCGTAGCGTAAAACCATTTTTTGACAAAACTCACATGCATGACCATTATTTTCGATTCTGGCAGGCTTGGTGGTGTCGTACGACTGAAGATTGAATGGGGCAAGTTCGACCTCGCGGGTCTTTTTTGTGTCGATGTTGATAGGCGACTGCGAGGAACCACCACAGAATGATCCGGGGATGTCTTTCCAAAACTCTTGATCTGGAAAAGAAATAAGTGGTGATCATCCGAATATATTGTATGATATCTTTTTGTTTAATTGTCTATCATACACAAATACTATTTTGTCGAAATGCGCTTGAAGCTGTTTGGTATTATTACGATATCCATGACATTCGCAAATAAAATTCTGTAAAGCTTCGTACTAAAAAAAAATATATAACTCCTCTTTTGACTATCGTTATCATTATCCTCATCATCATCATCATCATCATCCGAATTATTATTACTTGGTTTTCCTCATCATCATCGTAATTATATGTCGTCATCACAATTATCACCACCATTAGTATCATCATCGCCGTCATCTTCATCCCCATCACCATAATCTTCATCATCATGAACAACATTATTTCTACCATAGCCATCAACAATACCGGGCAACAATACCACCATCACCACCAACTTCATCGTCACCATAATCATAATATCAACATTGTGATATTAAAAAACAGCATTAACATTGTTTATCATTATAGGAGGAGGTGACATACAGTCATATCTAATAACAATTTATTCAGCTACTTTTAAACGCGTTATGATTGACGAGCCTATTCAACTCAAATGATATCAAGATTCTGAATATACATTATTGCATTTAACTACTACATTTACATTCTTTTATGATTGTTGATGTTTTTTGCACTAAAAAAGTTCGAGACCACTTACCTGTGTCACCAGCTCCTGCGTAACTCCATTTATCTATGGCTAGAAGAATCGAAAAAATGTTTGAGAGATTAATGATCGACGAGATGGTCTGAGTAATTCCAAAGATTAGTTCAAATTATTATTCATTTTTTACGCGAAAAAATGTGTTTCTCTTAATAGAATTAATCTCCTGTCTTACTTGTCTTCTCACTCTCTCTCTCTCTCTCTCTCTCCCTCTCTCCCTCTCTCTCCTGTACTTCCACTCAAGACACGTTATTAGTCTACACGCTTCAGCCGTTAAAACCAAAATTCTTATGTACATCCATTGAATGCAATATATTAATACCTCTGCTTCTTACATGTTTGTCTACCCACGCAAACATACAATGCGTATGGATCATCTGGATCGAGAAATACCTATCTTTCATTCCATCGCGATCAACTTACCCAAAGTAATTCACCCCGCCCCCCCCCCCCCCCCCCACTCAGTGTTATTTAGGGAACGCATATGCGTGTTCACAGCGACCCCCCCCCCCCCCCTTCAGCAAAAGTCCGGTGTGTAAAGTCAATACGGGTCGACCTTTTTCTTTTGTTATACGAGCCTTTTTCAGCACCCCCCCCCCCCCCCCCCTTTCAGCAAAAGTCCGGTGTGTAAAGTCAATACCGGTAGACCTTTTTCTTTTGTTACGAGCCGGAGAGTTGGGGAACACACACGGTATCCCTCCGTTCAGAGTGGGGGGGGGGGGGGGGGGGGGGGATTCACCTCGGACACACAACACCTGCACACAATCGGACTACCACGACCCCCAGCCAGACAACTTCCTCCTTACATCCCGGACCACTATGATTAATAATTCCCCCCACACAAATATCGTCAATTACTACTTGAACTGAACTTTTGAGGTTAATTCAATTTTCGTTTGGGTGATTTTTTGTGGGAACGTTATCGTAGAAGGTTGTTGTCACAATGTGTGGTTGTCCGGCAGAATGGAAATTGTTGTCCGGAGTGGTTGTTTGGGATAGCTTTCCGGGTGGGTTTTCAGTATTGTTGCCTTTAAATACATATAAATGCATACATAAAATTATGGTTCACCTCAACCGGTATGGGAGTAAAGCAGAGAAACTGGTAAAAAGAAAGAAAAAAAATATTGTAATGAAAATAATAATTACTATTGATCGATCTCACATTTCGTATGATCGATTAATAAATTTATTTGAATCTTTGGGTCATTTAATTTGATTATTACATCATATTAGTTCAAATTGATTATAAATGCAAAAATAACTATTTTAAATTAATGAAATATATAAATGTTAAGATAATTCATGAATTATCATGCAATTATGATTCAATAATTATATTTGTATATCCTTTTCTGCAAAGCTAACCATTTAAAATAATATATTTTATACATATAAATAATTAATCAATTTCTTTCAGATTTTTCTGCAATATGTATAAATCTTTCGCCTTTTACTAAAGATTTCCGTGCAGAGGAACACACTGATGAGTCTATAAAGATTTTTCTCTGGTTCGCCTTCATTGGCGAGCCTTGCGATCACCCCAATGTAAAGAAAGAACATTATTCCCACCTATTGATCAACGGATGGGTATGGATCACATAATTTTCGGTCCCGCCACTGATGTCCAAAGGCAAGACATAAATCAGCATTTGCCACTCTCCTCACAGGTGTAACATCGTCAATGTTTTTAGATGTATGTGGACCCGTTTGAAAACCAACTTAAGTTGAAAAGGTAATCCACCCAACATGTGGAAATGAATTAATAAACTAATATAAAAAATAGTCGCAAAAGTGAAACGAACTGCCCGTATCCCCTTTTCCGTGCGGAGGCAGGAGGCGGCCGTGAGATTTTCGTACGGATTCACGGGCGCTCCACGGCCTCTACGATTTTGTTTCGCGGGAAATTATTAAAAAATTGAAAAATCGTAAGCCCGTAGCTCGTAGACATGTCGTAGGTGGCGTTGCACAATCCCCGCACGGACCCGAATATTGGCCCGAATTCACAAAGGAGGTTTGTATAGATAAACCTAGATTTATGTGCGTCATATGACGCGTTTCAGACCAAGGTTCAGACATTCAATTTCAGGCCCAGTGTAATAAAGTACCTGTCTCTCAAGAGACTTGGAAAATTCTCAAAGAATTGGGTATTATAAATGCAAAAGCTCAAACAAATAGAGGTGTTCGAGCGAGAAGGGCGTAAAATTAGGCATCACATTTCTTTTGAAGATGTTGATGTACATGAAGTTGAAGCATCAACATCATTTACAGATGTAGCTGACCATTATGTCTTCAGACACTTTATAGACCTTACACAATGAAGAAAAGCGTCAACTGCAGAAGCAGAAGAGGGGGGAATATAATTGTAATGGAATTAAAGTTTGTAACATAAACGCGCAGTCTGTTGGTTATAAGACAGCTTTTTCGACGGATCATTTCATATTACGAGGAAGAACTTGCACAATGTAAAAACTCAAGAAGTTTTTTTCAAAATTATTAACTCTCTATAGTCTCTACTTCACCAGAGGCCTCCACCCCGTTTGCCATCATAATTATGCCAGTGAAATAGAGCTAGCCACTAGATAAAGTCAATATTTTACTTTCAAAGTAGGTATTTTCTGTGAAGCACTTAGATCTTTAAGAGGACAACCTGGTAACCGGCAGTCTATCTCTGAATCCTCAGAGCACTCTTCGATTTTAGAAAATTTCTCGCTTGCATCATGCGCTGAATTTTCTAAATTGATATTGTCATCGCCATCAAAGTCCCGTGATTTAAATCCATTAACTACTTGGTTAATTAGGAAGAATCTTGATCTCTTGGTTCCAGTTATAACAAATAGAATTAATTTGTCTTTGGAAGTTAGTACCTTTCCAAACATTTTTAAGAATGCCATAGTTAGACCTCTGATAAAGAAATCCTCATTAGATCCTGAAGATCTTAAGAATTATTATCCTGTTTCCAACCTTATATTTATTTCTAAGATACTCGAAAAGGTAGTTGCATCCCGTTTGCAGACTTATTTTAGTGAGAATAATTTTCTTGAGCCCCTGCAGTCTGCAATCAAGCAATATCGCGGAACTGACTCTGCTCTTCTGAAAGTGCAAAATGACATATTATTGCAAGTTATGGATAAACAATAGGGTATCTTCTTGGTATCATTGGATTTGTCGTCAGCATTGGACACGATAGATCACAATATCATTATATCACGACTTTCATCTCTAGGTATTAAGAGCAAATCCTTACAGTGGCTGACATCATCTTCTCAGGGTAGGACTCAGTCTGAAGGTGTGGACGGTAAATTTTCTCAACCTGTTGTTCCACCGCTTCACCTTGGGATACCCCAAGGCTCAGTTCTCGGCCCCCCCCCCCCACTTTTTTTAAAACAATATATGCTTCTCCACTTTGTCGCATTGCACATTATCATGGTATTCAATATCATAATAATGTATGCAGACGAGCTGGAGTTATACATTCCATTTGTTTTGAATAATCAGGATGACCAGTTATCTGCAAAACATGTATTAAAACATTTATTTATGAACTAAAATTGTGGTTAAACATTAACAATTTAAAACTGAATGATGCAAATACCGAACTAATCAGTTTTACATATAAAAGCAATCAATAACAAGTTCATGTTGATCAAATACAAGTCGCTGATTCAAATATTTCCTCTACTTTATCTGTGCGAAATTTGGGTGTCATCTTTGATAGCATGACGACAATGGATATTTCCAATGAAAAGAATTTGTCAAAGTGAGTATTCCCAGATAAGAAATGTCTGGGGGCCGTTTCTCGAAACCAACTCCATGACAGTCATATCTTTGTCGCCGACCTACGGAGATTTCATGAGGTGGATAAACCGTTTCACAAAGCCATGACGGACATGATATCGATATATCGCGATACTAGCAGCTCAAGAACATAGTCTTTGTCACGATCCATTTGATTTATCAAGAATAACCCAAAACAAGTTTTGGGGCTAAAATTGTTCAAAAAGAAATATATACATATAAATTTTCCTAAAATGAATAATAAATAGTGTCATTATCAAATGTAGATCATCAAACGATTTGCATATTTCTGTAAAGATTCTTAAATTGAAGAAAAACCGGTGAGTGTTTCTTTTTCGACAGTCGAATCAAAAGTTAGTTGAAGGATACCGTAATGTGATAGTTTATCAATACGTACTTTTTGTTTATTGTGACGAGGAATTTTAGGCAAAATACCTTTTCTCAGCCAGTTTTTATTCTAGAGTCTCATAATTACTCGTTATATAATTGATTTGATATTGAAAATATAATTTGAAAGAAGTAATTAGAGAGGGAATAATAATGCACATAGGCCCCAAAGGTATGCGGTATCCTAAGAAAAAACTATTGATCGACTATGGAAAACGGTGTGTAACATTCTTATCTTATTTATATGTTATAGTTTAATGATTTGTGATTTAATGTTTATATTCAGCTTTTTAAAGTTTCTGTATAATTTGTATTATCACCTTTTTACATTTGCATTTCGCATCCCAGAGAATTACGTACCGAACTCGTCTATATTTTTCTCAAAATGATAGTGAAACTAATCGTACATTTCGCGGCCCATGGAATAGCAACAAACTGACTCGTGATGGCGCTTTACAGCAATTAAAAAGATATGACGGGTTCGGAGCAGTGACAACTCGCTTGTCGGGGAAGTTGTCGCTCATCTTGGCAAAGACGGCTTTGTGAAACACTTAGCTGACAAGTTGCGCGACAGTGGCGAGATGTCGTTGATCTTGTAGTTATGACGGTTTCGAGAAACGGCCCCCTGGAGTACTATTAAGAAGGTTCTTTTAGATAAAGCTGCTGCTGTAATCGTTCACGCATTTATAACATCAAGGATAGATGGTGGAAATTTTCTGCTGTTTGGTATAACTTAACAGCATCTAAAGAAATTACAATATGCTCAGAATTCTGCTGGCACGTATTCTTTCAAGAGGTAGAAGTTTGACCACATTACCCGGACAATACCCCTACACATATTGCACTAAACTGGCTTCCTGTAAAACAGAGAAATTAATACAAAATTATTTTATTAACATGGAAGGCATTACATGGATATGCCCCTGTGTACATTTCAGATTTGTTGACTATTTTATAACCCTCGAATTAGTTTGCGATCTGCAGGTAAATACCTACTTGAGAGTCCTCAAACACGCTCTCTTCTAGGGGATCGATCATTTACTGCCTGTGCATCGAGATTGTGTGGAATGGTCTTCCCCAAATCCTTCGCACTTGTTATCCACTTTCAGAACTCAAGTAAAGACATACCTATTTCAGATTGCTTACAATTAGTCACTGCTTTTTGTTTTTCGCAGTTAGAATCATGAACAGACATTTTTGGTAGTTTTTCAGTCTCATCAGCGCCTTTGATTAGGCAACTAGATATTTGCGCTTTATAATTTATTGGATTGGAATTGTCATAAGGCTTGCATCGTTTGAATCACGAGCTTGATTCGGATCATTCAGATCTAAGCTAAATTCGTTCTCCTAAACAAAAAAAAAAATTTGAATGAAATGTTAGGCTTAATTGAATAATGTGCCGGGAAAATATGTTTTCCCCTATTGCAAATTATGTTACCAAGTAAAAATAATTTTCTTTTACGACAGTGACTCTCCTACGCCGCTTGTTATTGTTTGTATCAAATTGTTATTAAATGTTAAGACTACCGTGTTCTGGTGTTCTCAATTCAATTGCTGCCAAAAAAAAAGGGGGGATATTTGTTTAGAAGTAAAAGAAAAAGAGCTTACTGATAACAGCTAGAGCTGGTCCAAAACAAAGAACAGAGGCGAGCAGGAGAACGCTGAAAGGGGTCTTCATGTTGTTAGCTTGGTTTCTAAAACAAAATTGTGAGAAAGATTGAAATGGTCCCTCCGGTGCACGAGATCCGTCAGCCAAGAGCAACAATTACCACTATCGAATGCGAAGCACGAAGTGATGGAATCTCAGACAGGTAGCCGAGTATATATGCCCTGTACTGTCCTTCGTGCGACAGAACATTGACCAATAGGAAAACGCTATGGGGCAGGGGCGTCGCTGTGCCATTTTGAACATGGGTGCGTTAGGACAGTGGCGTAGCGATGTGGGAGGAGTCTTATATAAATTATATCACCTTGTTAATGTTGCCCCTCCCCTCTTTCACACACCTACACACACACGCACACACACACGCACGCTCACACACACACATACACTCTCTCTCTCTCTTCTCCCCTCTCTACCCCTTCCCCTCTCTCTCTCTTCCTCTCTCTCTCTCTATCT
This sequence comes from Strongylocentrotus droebachiensis, assembly GCA_035222895.1. Lineage (NCBI taxonomy): Eukaryota > Metazoa > Echinodermata > Echinoidea > Camarodonta > Strongylocentrotidae > Strongylocentrotus > Strongylocentrotus droebachiensis. The sequence continues at coordinate 11,846 of JAVYIG010007987.1, forward strand.
CCCTCCCTCTCTACCACCTCTCTCTGTCTCTCTCTATCTCACTCTCTCTCTCTCTCTCTCTCCTCTCTCTCTCTCTCTCTCTCTCTCCTCTCTCTCTCTCTCTCTATCTTATCTTTCTCTTTTCTTTCTTTTTTCTACCGAAGAAAACAAATATGAGAAAAGCCTAAGTAGAATGTACTGACAAGGGCGAAAAAAAATTGTCTCAAATTTTCAAAATCGCCGACTGTATTTGGCACTCAAATGTATTTATACGAGAAATTGATAATAAGGCGGCAACAAAACAGGCCGACATAGAGACGCCCCTTCATATTATCGCTTTGCAATGCACTCTCGCCTCCTGTCGCTATGAATATTGCTGGTGGGGTCGACAGAAACATTTATGTTGACATTCCCCTCCTCATTTTGATAACTTAATGATTCACTTTTATTTGCTTTTCCTACTTTTAAAAGCGCCAAATAAATATTATGCAGACTCTTATATCTCTATACAGAATGCCCTCCAAACTACTAATGAATGGTCACGTTAGTAATAAAAACAAAAGACCTATGATATTTCTCATAATAAACTTGATTGATATTGGAGGGTTAATGGATTATCATGATCGTTAGAGAGTAGACGCCGTTTTAGTTAGTGCTCCGCCAACCATTGCAATTCTACACAATAGCAGCTAACTCAACAGAATGACGGGCGAAAGCTCAGAAAGCCAGGCTGATAGACGCCCGAGAAGAAAAACTAAGCAAGACGCCGAGAAAGCTGCAGAAATATTAAGTGATGAATGTGAAGAAAACAGCCAAGATCTGACCGAGACAATTAAATCAGCCTTTGAAACCCTGCTTACAGACAAGTTGTTCGTCGATAAATTTGTCACAGCCATCAGGGAGCAGTTGATTTTGGAAATACACGAATCTCTTTGCAATGAAGTCAAGCAATCGCTCGACTTCGACATCGAATCCCGAGACGCGAGAATCGTAGCGCTTGAAAAGGAAATGGAACAACTAAAAGCCGAGAAAATGACAGCGATTCATGGCGACTTGCAAGACGTGAGAGGATCCATGGACGACCTAGAACAATATTTCCGCAGGAACTGCTTAATCTTTTCAGGTGTAGAGGAGAAACGAGGAGAAAATACAACAGAAGTGATCAGAAGTCTATGTCGTCAAAATCTTGGCGTCGAGGTCAACGTTGCTGATGTCGACCGGATTCACAGGCTTGGTCCTGCTCGACCGAATGGCGAACTACCGGAGAACGATCGTCGACCATCGACTTCGAGAGCGACAACAAAGGCAAGAAACATCATTGTAAAGTTTAGCAACTACGGTGCCCGCGAGAGAATTTACAGCGCACGGAAACGTCTGAAGGATTCTCCAGCAATTATCCGCGTGTACATCAATGAAAACCTGACGAAAATCAGATCGAAGCTGTTGTGGAAAATCAGAAAAGCAACAAAAAATACAGAACATCGAGTATGGACACAGGACGGTGTAATCATCGTCAACAAACCCGGTGGTGGACGCATCAAGGTAACCCGTGAAAGTCATTTTGCTAGATTATCTGAACTAAACTTTCATGAATGATTTCGGACATTTTGAACTGTGATGCATAAAGCTTTATCTTAATTTTCTACTTTTGCTCGTTAAATATTATTATTGATTTCATGTATGTTCGTTTCAATACTGCATTCTGTTTAAAATGCGCTGTACTATTGGTTATAAGTTCACACAAAAGAATCAATCTATATATGCTTGTTCATGTGGAAGTATATGTCATGTAACATGTGCTAAAGCAGAATCATATGCATTACCCTGGATATGCCAACCTTGTTTAAGTAATGCAATTCCTTTTAATCACATAGTTGATGATTTAGACTTTAAGTTCGCTATTCATACCTTTTTTCAAATAGACCACCCTTCACTTCATAATGGAAGTCACGATGATTTACAATTTGATATTTTCTCCCTGAATGAAGTGACGAGTTCCCGGTTAGATGACCATATTTCTGATTGTAATTATTATTTCAATGACACCTTCAATGTTAAAATTAATAATCGAAGCTGATCAGAAGGTCAATTTTCATTGTTCCACTTGAATGCTCGAAGTCTTATATCAAAGTTTTCTCATGTTCAAGATTACATACATACACTTCACCACGATTTCACAATATACGCATTTACGGAAACCTGGTTTAAGGGAGACCCACATTCATTTTATAGTTTGCCTAATTACGAACTTATTCAAAAACATAGAATTTGTCGTGTAGGCGGGGGTGTGTGTATGTACGTCAGAGACAATGTCACCTTCAAACCATGGACGGATTTGGATTTTTGTACTTCAACTATAGATACTGTTTTTTATTGAAATCGTAAAGGAAGGGAAGAATTTAACCGTTGGAACTGTGTACAAATCTCCCGATACTTGTGGTGCAGAGTTTAATGACCATCTTGAAGAATGTCTTGGTAAAGTTAACAAAGAGAATAAACAATGTTATATTGCTGGAGACTTTAACTTTGATTTACTTAGTTACGCCCTTCATTCGGATACCAATGCATTTATCGATACAATGTACTCCTCCTCTTTTCTCCCATTTATCACGAAACCAACCCGTGTAACAACTAACTCATCTACTTGTATTGATAATATCTTTACAAATGTTTTGAATAAGCCAATCCTGCCTGGTATTTTGTATTCAGATGTGTCTGATCACTTTGCCATCTTTCAAGTAACGAACTCGTTACCACCAAATTACCACACCCACTTGAATAGGAACAATGCGAGTCAAGTTAAACACCGAATAGACTTAAACTCATTGTGTGAAGATTTAGCATTGTATGATTGGTCTTTGGTAACATCCAAAACCAATGTCAACGAAGCTTACGATACCTTTATTCAAGATTTAAAAAAGATGATTTCAAAGCATTCGAAAACAATGCCTGGTAAGGATAGACGTAGATCATAAAAAAAAACATGGATTACGAAAGGCATTCTTAAATCCATTGGTAGAAAGGAACGCTTGTATAAGCGGTATTTAAAACTGAAAACCCCCTCCGTGAAGAAAAAGTATACATCTTTCAGAAATAGGCTAACTCACATTATACGTGTCTCCAAAAAGAACTACTTTGCTGAAAAGCTTGAATCAAATCGCCATGATTTAAAGAACACTTGGAAAACTCTGAACAACCTGCTTGGTAAAGATAGTAAAACGAAATTACCCTCATTCATTCGTAAAGATGGTGTAAGGCTTACTGAACCAAAAGCAATTGCAAATGCATTTAACTCGTTTTTCGTTAATGCTGGTTGTTTTGATGATCCCCATACCACTGAATGCTTTCGTGACTATTTGAAAACCAGCGTAACACATTCTTTGTTTCTTTCACCAACAGATCGAAATGAGATCTTGAAGTTATCCTCTTCCTTGAAAAATAAACACTCATGTGGGGTGGATGATATGTCACCATACGTTATAAAGAAGTTAATTTCTTATATTGTTGAACCTTTAACCCATGTGTTTAAATTATCATTTATGTCTGGAACATTTCCTGAATCAATGAAAGTTTCAAAAGTCATACCTTTATTTAAGAAAGGTGATATACATGATTTATCGAACTATCGCCCAATATCATTGCTTTCGACTTTTTCCAAGATTTTAGAAAGACTAATGTACAATCGATTATCTACTTTCCTTCATAAAGCATTCAATTATTTTTTCGGAACAGTTTGGGTTTCGAAAATGTTATTCAACAGAGTCAGCTTTACTTTTTGCATCCGAACTTTTGTACAAATTTTATGAAAAGAAAGAGATAGCTTTAGGAGCGTATATAGACCTTAGCAAGGCATTCGATTGTTTGGATCACAAAATCTTATTAAGAAAATTATTTTTTTATGGAATTAGAGGCATTCCATTGGAATGGTTCCAAAGTTATCTGTCTAATAGAACACAATTTGTAAAATATAATGAATCTGACTCTGAATTGCTATTAATGAAGCAAGATGTTCCTCAAGGTAGTATCTTGGGCCCGTTATTATTTTTGCTCTTCATAAATGACATTGTTGAGTCTTCAAGGAAATTACATTATGTACTGTATGCCGATGACACAAACATCTTCTATTCTGGTAAAAATTTGAAAGACTTAATTTTCGAAGCCAATGTTGAACTTCAAAAGGTTGCTAGCTGGTTTTCAGCAAATAAACTAAAAATTAATCAGACCAAAACAAAGTTCATGATATTTAACTTTGGCAAAAAAAATGATACTTTAATTGAAAATGTTAATCTGACAATAGATGGTAACTGTATTGACCAGGTACAATTTGCAAATTTTTTAGGAGTTGCCATTGACAACAAACTTACATGGGCAAAACACATTGAATTAATTTCCAGGAAGATTCGGTCCCAAGTCGGTGTAATGAATAAGCTCAAAAGTTTTCTACCATCCTCTACCATGCTTTCTCTATACTATACCCTCATATATCCTTACCTCACGTACTGTAATTTAGTGTGGGCGAGAACGTCTAATAATTTATTAAAGCCCCTTATCATACTTCAAAAGCGGGCTGTTCGGTTGTGCTGCAACGCTTCCTTCTGGGCGCACACCTCTTCATTATTTAAATCCTTAAATTTACTCAAACTTCCAGATATTCTTTCTCAGCGGACTTTATTATTTATGTACAAACTCCAAAATGATTTGCTACCAGTAACGTTTTATGACAGTTTTCATTTGAACTCGGATGTCCACTCCTTTAATACAAGAAGAAAAAAAAGACTTCCATCTACCAAAATTCACTAACTCATTTTTGCAAAATAAATCAATTAGATATCAAGGTCCTCACAAATGGAACTCCATGTCAAGTTATTTAAAGGGTATTAAGAATCACAACGCATTTAAACTTAAACTGAAAAGAACAATACTTGCCACTTATTGATTTATTGAAATCTCTTTCTTTTCATAAAATTTGTACAAAAGTTCGGATGCAAAAAGTAAAGCTGACTCTGTTGAATAACATTTTCGAAACCCAAACTGTTCCGAAAAAATAATTGAATGCTTATGAAGGAAAGTAGATAATCGATTGTACATTAGTCTTTCTAAAATCTTGGAAAAAGTCGAAAGCAATGATATTGGGCGATAGTTCGATAAATCATGTATATCACCTTTCTTAAATAAAGGTATGACTTTTGAAACTTTCATTGATTCAGGAAATGTTCCAGACATAAATGATAAATTAAACACATGGGTTAAAGGTTCAACAATATAAGAAATTAACTTCTTTATAACGTATGGTGACATATCATCCACCCCACATGAGTGTTTATTTTTCAAGGAAGAGGATAACTTCAAGATCTCATTTCGATATGTTGGTGAAAGAAACAAAGAATGTGTTACGCTGGTTTTCAAATAGTCACGAAAGCATCCAGTGGTCTGGGGATCATCAAAACAACCAGCATTAACGAAAAACGAGTTAAATGCATTTGCAATTGCTTTTGGTTCAGTAAGCCTTACACCATCTTTACGAATGAATGAGGGTAATTTCGTTTTACTATCTTTACCAAGCAGGTTGTTCAGAGTTTTCCAAGTGTTCTTTAAATCATGGCGATTTGATTCAAGCTTTTCAGCAAAGTAGTTCTTTTTGGAGACACGTATAATGTGAGTAAGCCTATTTCTGAAAGATGTATACTTTTTCTTCACGGAGGGGGTTTTCAGTTTTAAATACCGCTTATACAAGCGTTCCTTTCTACCAATGGATTTAAGAATGCCTTTCGTAATCCATGTTTTTTTTTGATGATCTACGTCTATCCTTACCAGGCATTGTTTTCGAATGCTTTGAAATCATCTTTTTAAAATCTTGAATAAAGGTATCGTAAGCTTCGTTGACATTGGTTTTGGATGTTACCAAAGACCAATCATACAATGCTAAATCTTCACACAATGAGTTTAAGTCTATTCGGTGTTTAACTTGACTCGCATTGTTCCTATTCAAGTGGGTGTGGTAATTTGGTGGTAACGAGTTCGTTACTTGAAAGATGGCAAAGTGATCAGACACATCTGAATACAAAATACCAGGCAGGATTGGCTTATTCAAAACATTTGTAAAGATATTATCAATACAAGTAGATGAATTACACTCTAAATTACAGGGATTTAAAATTTAAATCTTAAGCCGGATTTGAATGAAATTAAATCCATAAAGATTGATTTTTAATCTTAAAAGATTGCTAAACTGGTTCTTAATCCGAGTTTCAAATATATTTTTTTCAATCCCAAAAGATTAAAAAAAGTTCCGAAAATTAACGGCAAATTGACCAATCCTGGCGATAAGATTTTGTCACATGACAAAGAAGTCCCAAAAAGGATTGCTTTTAAATCTTTATCAGGGTTAATTTTAATCTAGAAAGATTTATAATATAAATCTTTTGAACTTATTTTTTAATCCTTTACAGATTAAAACTTTTTAATCCTAGCGAAGATTAATTTTAAATCCACATCGATTGGTCCCTACCTACAGTACATGAAAGATTTAAAAATAAATCCTATAGATTTAAATTTAAATCCCTGTAATTTAGAGTGTAGTTGTTACACGGGTTGGTTTCGTGATAAGTGGGAGAAAAGAGGAGGAGTACATTGTATCGATAAATGCATTGGTATCCGAATGAAGGGCGTAACTAAGTAAATCAAAGTTAAAGTCTCCAGCAATATAACATTGTTTATTCTCTTTGTTAACTTTACCAAGACATTCTTCAAGATGGTCATTAAACTCTGCACCACAAGTATCGGGAGATTTGTACACAGTTCCAACGATTAATTTCTTCCCTTCCTTTACGATTTCAATAAAAAACAGTATCTATAGTTGAAGTACAAAAATCCAAATCCGTCCTTGGTTTGAAGGTGACATTGTCTCTGACGTACATATACACACCCCCGCCTACACGACCAATTCTATGTTTTTGAATAAGTTCGTAATTAGGCAAACTATAAAATGAATGTGGGTCTCCCTTAAACCAGGTTTCCGTAAATGCGTATATTGTGAAATCGTGGTGAAGTGTATGTATGTAATCTTGAACATGAGAAAACTTTCATATAAGACTTCGAGCATTCAAGTGGAACAATGAAAATTGACCTTCTGATTTTCGATTATTAATTTTAACATTAAAGGTGTCATTGAAATAATAATTACAATCAGAGATATGGTCATCTAACCGCGGTCTATTTGAAAAAAGGTATGAATAGCGAACTTAAAGTCTAAATCATCAACTATGTGATTAAAAGGAATTGCATTACTTAAACAAGGTTGGCATATCCAGGGTAATGCATAATTATGATTCTGCTTTAGCACATGTTACATGACATATACTTCCACATGAACAAGCATATATAGATTGATTCTTTTGTGTGCACTTATAACAAATAGTACAGCGCATTTTAAACAGAATGCAGTATTGAAACGAACATACATGAAATCAATAATAATATTTAACGAGCAAAAGTAGAAAATTAAGATAAAGCTTTATGCATCACAGTTCAAAATGTCCGAAATCATTCATGAAAGTTTAGTTCAGATAATCTAGCAAAATTACTTTCACGCATAGGCGCCGGAAGTGGGGGGGCAGGGGGGGCAGTTGCCCCCCCAGTCAAAAAAGTGGGGGGGCAAAACTCATTTTTGCCCCCCCAAAACGCCCCCCCCCCCCTCCAAAAAAACCAAACAAACAGTAAAGGAGTAAACATGGTTTGTATTTTTAATCAAAAAGAACGTAACAATAATAAAAACCTGAATTAAATCACATATACAATTCCATTCAAAAAAAGGTAAGATCACAGGATTTAAATTTCATAAACATTGCGCATGCCACCTATACGGTATTTATCAATGGAGGTCTCTATAGCGATACGCGCATATCGTGGACATATTGTGCGAGAATGGGAAAGCGTGTCCGTTTTTTTGTTATAGGGGTGAGAAGACATGAGCCCCTGAACAATGGCGTACTGATGGGGGGGGGGGGGGGGGGTGGTGTATTTCTTATTCGAAACAAGTGATTTACAAATGTTGATGTTGTGATATGATTTTCCGGCATTTTTTCTCCATTTTTTTGTAAGTCATACCTTTTTATGCGTTTGTTGGAAAATAAGAAATTCCCAAATTACAGTCAGGCGAAAATATGCTTATTTAGAAGCCTTTATGTCATCGTCTGCAAAGTGGCTGGGCTCGAGCCCCCCCCCCCCCTCCTTTTTGAAAAAGCATGTTAAAGAGACAAATAAAGAAAGACGGAGACAAAGTATAAAAATGCTCATCTGACCGTAATTAAATGCTTAAAACCCCAGAGCTTACGGGGGCTCCGCCCCCGGACCCCACCAAGGGACCTAAGGCGGACCCCTGGATGCTCATCTGACCGTTATTAAATACCTAAAACCCCCGAGCTTCCAGGGGCTCTGCCCCTTGGACCCCACCAAGGGCTCTAAGGCGGGCCCCTGGATGCTCATCTGACCGTAATTAAATACCTAAAACCCCTGAGCTTCCGGGGCTCTGTCCCCTGGATCCCACCAAGGGCCCTAAGGCGGGCCCCTGGATGCTCATCTGACCGTAATTAAATACCTAAAACCCCTGAGCTTCCGGGGGCTCTGCCCCCTGGACCCCACCAAGGGCCCTAAGACGGCCCCTGGACGCTCATCTGACCGTAGTTAAATATTAAAACCTCTGAGCTTCTGGGGGCTCCCCCCCCCCCCATGGAACACGTCAATGGCCTTAAAGAGGGCCCCTGGATGCTCATCTAACCGTAATTAAATACCTAAAACCCCTGAGCTTCCGGGGGCTCAGCCCCTTGACCCCTTGCCGAGGCTCATGCCCTGGACCCCACCCAACTTTACGCTCTACCTGATCGATAATACTCCACTTTGAAAAACGTTCCGCGGGACCTGCATGTAACGTGTAAGACTGGTGGTGATGCAGATTTTTCGTCTGCCCCCCCCCCCTTCCGAACTTTTTTGTTCATTACGTCACTGCCCCTGGAAGGTGAGCCCCCTGGAATGTTTGCCCCCCCAGTCCCAAACTGCTTCCGGCGCGCCTGCTTTCACGGGTTACCTTGATGCGTCCACCACCGGGTTTGTTGACGATGATTACACCGTCCTGTGTCCATACTCGATGTTCTGTATTTTTTGTTGCTTTTCTGATTTTCCACAACAGCTTCGATCTGATTTTCGTCAGGTTTTCATTGATGTACACGCGGATAATTGCTGGAGAATCCTTCAGACGTTTCCGTGCGCTGTAAATTCTCTCGCGGGCACCGTAGTTGCTAAACTTTACAATGATGTTTCTTGCCTTTGTTGTCGCTCTCGAAGTCGATGGTCGACGATCGTTCTCCGGTGGTTCGCCATTCGGTCGAGCAGGACCAAGCCTGTGAATCCGGTCGACATCAGCAACGTTGACCTCGACGCCAAGATTTTGACGACATAGACTTCTGATCACTTCTGTTGTATTTTCTCCTCGTTTCTCCTCTACACCTGAAAAGATTAAGCAGTTCCTGCGGGAATATTGTTCTAGGTCGTCCATGGATCCTCTCACGTCTTGCAAGTCGCCATGAGTCGCTGTCATTTTCTCGGCTTTTAGTTGTTCCATTTCCTTTTCAAGCGCTACGATTCTCGCGTCTCGGGATTCGATGTCGAAGTCGAGCGATTGCTTGACTTCATTGCAAAGAGATTCGTGTATTTCCAAAATCAACTGCTCCCTGATGGCTGTGACAAATTTATCGACGAACAACTTGTCTGTGAGCAGGGTTTCAAAGGCTGATTTAATTGTCTCGGTCAGATCTTGGCTGTTTTCTTCACATTCATCACTTAATATTTCTGCAGCTGATTCATATATTTTGTTAGCATGTAACATTATTATTATTGTATTGTATTGTATTGTATCGTATTTCATCGTATTGTATTGTATAGTATCTGTATGTTTTTATGTTTGGGGTTGCTTGTTTACAAGTTTTTAACTTATTTTAGCAATCCCGGTATTTATAATGATTTCATTTGTAATGATTTCATTTTGATGTTTTATCTTTTGCCGAATAAATGTGAATTTGAATTGAATTTGAATTGAATGCTTATAACACGATATCTGTTAATGCTCTCCCTCTCCCCCTCTCTCTCTCTCTCTCTCTCTCTCTCTCTTTCTTCAATTCACAATTCGATTGTGGAGTCCCAATACCCCCCTTTTCACCACGCCACGGAATCTTTTAACTGTATCACTTTCTCTCAATTTGAATGGCATGACTCCTGTTAAATTGTTTTGTCTTCTCTATTTCAAACAAGGTACATAACAGTTATCAACGTGCGCACAATCAAATTTCAAAACACCTTCCATTAAGATATTGCCAGTTTTGTCGAAATTTCCCAATTGCTATGGTTAAAAAATTACAATTTGTTGATGATGTGATAAATAATAGGTGCTTATCAATAGGGGTGTTTTGGGGGTTAACCTCCCCCTCAATTATTTTGCGCTAAGAAGAGGGGGGGGGGGGGGGTTGCGTTGAGTTTTTAAAAAAACATCTGTCACTACCACCTCCTCACCCCTCCCCCCCCCCCCCCCCCCCCACTGAGCGAATTATCGGCCGGCGCGATTTGCAAATTTGCAACCCCCCCCCCTGAAAAAAATCTGCGTACGCCACTGAGGGTGCACATGGGTCCCACCCCCTCCTCCTTGGTGATCTTAGTCACCAAAAATTAAAAATGCTGTGCTTTCTTTGGTGATTTGGAAAAAAAGAAGTAAGTATTAACCCTAAAAAGGCCGGGCTATTTGAGGTCTTACTATGGCCGGGGGGGGGGGGGCATTATGCCCCCCCCCTTAAGATCTCGGCCGCAAAGCGGCCGATCGCCGCGAAAATTTGCACGCATGTCAAGTGAAGTGTATAGAATAATATGATAATTTCAATTTTTTGAAAAATTCACTCATTTGCATATTTATGGTAATTTTGGCAAATAAAGTCATAAAAATCACATTTTTACCCATAAATCATATATTATTCATATTTAAGCATTCTTTTTCACTACTTATATTCATTAGACCATTCTGAATAATAATACGACAAAAAAATTTGGAAGAGCCAGCTTATTTCTTATGTTATCCCTTGTTTTGATAATTTCTTATGTATTTCATTGTTTTTTTTAACTTATGTATTTCATTTTTGTTGTTGTTTTATTTCATTTCTTACTGCAATTCAACTATTTTGACTCCCAAAACAACCACCTAAACTTTAAACAAGACCCAATAACCCATGTTTGATCTGTTTTTAGGAAAAATGACTTTTCCATATGTTTTGTACACAAATCACGAAAATGAGCGATTTTCGGGCTGACATGCAAAGACAAAAGGTCACGTGACCTTGTAACCGTAGGTCCGATTTTCAAAAAAATTATTTTAAAAGTTGCGCAAGACTCGAAAGAAAAAAGTCAGCGAGCGGCGCGGTGGGGCGCCATCCTTATGCGTTCCCGAGCAATCCGAAAAATCGTGGAGGGGGGGGGGGGGGGGGGCATAATCCCCCCGGCCTTATTAGGGTTAAATCAAAGAAATAAATCAATGAGTATTGAATTGAATTGAATTGAATTGAATTGAAATTTATTTCCATCATCATGACAATATATACAAAGATAAAATATGGAATTTCATAACATGTAACAATATCAAAATTACATATGAATTGACATTAACAGCATTCAAAATATAAAGAAAATATGAAGGTTTAAACCATAGTACAAATGGAAAATGGTGCATCCGTAAAAGCCAGTAAGGCTTGACAATTGAATGCACCAGGCGCAGAAGTAATAATAACATATACTTGAAGAAAAAAGAAAAAAAAGGAAAAAGAAAAAAAGAAAAAGGGGAGTATTAGTAATATAGGTGTGGTCTTAAAACAAATTATGCGTTATAAAGAGAGAGGAGATGTTTCTTGTAAAGTCTTTTGAAAGAATGATTAAATCCGACAGATTGTAAAAATGGAGGTAGGGAATTCCACATTTTTGGACCAACATAACGGAGAGAATCGGTTAGTATATTGGACGAAGCATTCCAATGATGGAATTTATCAGCATTTCTTGTGTAGTGGGTATGGACCACATTGTTAAGACTAAATAGGTGCATAAGGTTTGGAGGTAGTGAGTTTAAGAAAAATCGTTGCATCAATGACGCAATTGCAATTTATTAATATCATAAATATGTAAAGTATTGAATTTTCTAAATAAAGGTTGTAAGGGAGCTAAGAAAGGGGAATTAGAGCAGAGTCGTAATGCCCTTTTTTGAAGTCTATGTAATTTGAGTAACTTAGAGGGATGTTTCGTCGCCCAAACAGAATTGCAATGCATAATATATGGCAAAATAAATGCATTATATAACATGAATAAGATACGGAGTGGAATAACAAATCTTAAGTGACTAATAATACCGACGCTCTGAGAAACCTTTTTTGTAATATATTTAATATGAGAAGTCCAACATAGGTTTTCATCGAAAAGTACTCCAAGGTAATTAAAAACTCTACACTGTTCAATTAATCTATAGTTGATAGAAATAGATACATTGTCATATACAGGATTTAGGTTTCCTAGCATTTTTGAAAATAACAAATTTAGTCTTGGAGTAAGTAAGCGACAAACTCAGTTTTTGACTGGCTGTTTTCAAATGAGGAGTTCATACGAGTATTGGGCACACACTCAATATCCACCACTGAGTAGCGTGTTTTTGTTTTTTCGATTTTAGATATTAAGTTTGTAGCAAAAATCCAAAAGTCAAAATTCTAAATTGAAATTTAAAACATTTTAACGAATATTAGCCCTTATTGGCATTGGTGTCGGGCATTTGTTGAATTTGGTTGTTTTAGGGTGAATTTGGACAGTTTTGGTGATTTTTCACCTGCCATTTGGTGATATTGTTTATATATTTGAGATTTTGCATTTATACCTAAGTCTTTAAGAATGTTCCAAGTCTCTTGAGAGACAGGTACTTAAGAACACTGGCCCTGAAATTCAATACGTTTAGTACGAGAATATTTTTGAGAAACATGGTACATATTTTCATTTTGAGGACAATTAAGGCCTCGGATTTTCTGCAATATCCCAAGATAGTAGTAACTGGAGTTAAAAAGTGGCATAAGAATTTTAGTAGTCAGTTATCCTCGACCCGAGATATTTTTTATGATACAAAAACTATTGCTTCCCTGTGGGAAAACATGGAAGCAACCAGTAGTGGATCCAGGGTTGGCATTGGGGGCCTGGACCCCAAACCCCTGGCAAAAAAAAAATTTAACAAAAAAGATGGTAACGAGAATTTTACCTTAAAAAAAAAGGGGGAAGGTATTTTACCTTTTTACACAAAAAAAACATTTTGGGGGTAATTTTTTGTGGGGGAAAAAAATACTACCTCCTCTTTCTGGTAAGTTAAAGTTGAATAGGCTATTTTTTTTATTACAATCATGTAAGTCAGTAACAAGATCGAAGTTGGATCGAAAATAATGATTCGACCTAGTATGATATATTTCATGCACGTGATGCAATATAGTGGTGGCTTTTAAGGGCTAAATAGGGATTGTTTGGAGCAGATTTTTCTAAAAGCCCCAAATTTGGCCAAGAGGTAGATTATACCATACTATTACGATTTCTGCCGGACGCCAAGAAGGGCGCCCTCTGGATATGCCATATTGGGCAAAATGGCCACCATCTCAGTTAAAGGTCAAGCGTAGTTCCAAAAGGAAAAGCACTTGTATGATAATAGTTTATATATTTATGGGGTTTTGGGGGGTCAGAGAATCTGATTATGATGTTCTTTCATCGATTTGAGGTCTCCTTGGGGCTGCCATACTGGTCATATTGGTCAAATCCAAAATGGCCGCCATCTGACAGTTACAGGTCAAGTGTAGTTACGAAAGGAAATGGGCTAGTATGATAAAAGTTTATATATTTATGGGGTTTTCAGGGTCAGAGAATCTGATTATGATGTTCTTTCATCGATTTGAGGTCTCCTTGGGGCTGCCATACTGGCCATATTAGGCAAATCCAAAATGGCCGCCATCTGATAGTTACAGGTCAAGTGTAGTTACGAAAGGAAATGGGCTACCGCTAGTATGATAAAAGTTTATATATTTATGGGGTTTTCAGGGTCAGAGAATCTGATTATGATGTTCTTTCATCGATTTGAGATCTCCTCGGGTCATACTGGTAATATTGGTCAAATCCAAAATAACCGCCATCTGAGTTACAGGTCAAGTGTAGTTACGAAAGAAAACGGGCTAGTATGATAAAAGTTTATATATTAAGGGGGTTTTCGGGGTCAGAGAATCTGATTATGATGTTCTTTCATCAATTTGAGATCTCCTTGGGGCTGCCATACTGGTCATATTGGTCAAATCCAAAATGGCCGCCATCTGATAGTTACAGGTCAAGTGTAGTTACGAAAGGAAACGGTCTAGTATGATAAAAGTTTATATATTTATGGGGTTTTCGGGGTCAGAGAAACTGATCATGATGTTGTTTCATCGATTTGAGGTCTCCTTGGGGCTGCCATACTGGTAATATTTGCTAAATCCAAAATGGCCGCCATCTGATAGTTACAGGTCAATAGTAGTTTCAAAAGGAAAAGAGCTAAAATGATAACAGTTTATGTATTTATGGAGTTTTGGGAGGTGAGAGAATCTGGATATCATGTTCTTTTACCAATTTGAGGTCTACATATATGGAAACGTTGTATCATCTGCTCAATCTGACTTGCGTGCATAGAACAAATAAGCATTTTTCCATGAAAAAGTGAAGTTTTCTAAAATGTGCGTTTCTTTCCAGCATTGGGGTGCCCGGAAGTCACTCGGGTAACTTTTCATAAAGTATAATATAAAAAGACCATATGCAAATTTTCTGTACTTTTGTCGGAAAAAATATATTTATCCAGCACAATGTCGTCTCTTTTTGCGTTGGAGAAGAGCAAATAGCGAGTTTCAATCACACTTTGGTCGCTCTTGCAAGCTCTAACTCGTTTCACTGTGGTCAAGCGACTTTGGGGCAAGCGGTTAAAGAAAATACAAATCGCTAGCTTTCTTCTGGTATTAAACTTGTTTTGATTGATTGTATAGGTTTGAGGAACTAACAGAGTGCACTAAAGTACAGAAAGTGGATAAATGTAATGATGATAGATAGAGAGAGAGAGAAAAAGATATTTATGGAGAGAGAGATAGATAGAATGAAGAGACTGAAAAACTAAAAATAGGGTGTTAATACCTTTTGATTTTGAAACCATCTTACTTCCAACAAAATGCATAAAAACATGTATAGGTATAGTTCTATATCAATATAAAGACATTTTTTATTAAAAACAATGAAAACACAAATGGCATGATTTGGTTACAACTGACATGATATGCAAGTACTTAAATGATAACATCTTTCTCCATCCTCATCAGTCAAAATTATATTCAATGTGTCGAGTCAAAGTTGGGACAACAACAATTTAACTAGGAGGCTAGTTAGGACAGTTTTAGGGTTCACAAGAAATATTGCTGGATCTTGATTGTACACCATCTACTGTGTCCATAAAACTTTGTTTAGAAATGGTCGGTTGGTTTGAAAGTTCACATATCACATCCAGAAGTAAAAATTATGTGACAAAACAAGTTGATAATCATCATTTGCAAATTTGTAATTTCTTGACTATCTTATTTTGTCTGCAAACTTAAAATCTGATAACCAACTTTGTTTTTTATAAATAGTTCCAAGACATCATGTTACCCTCACTTGTGGCTAAATCTTGCACTTCTTATAGACTCACTTTCCAGCACTTTCCAGCACTTTCCAGCACTGCCCCTATGTGCTCCCTTCATTTGTTCCAATACCCCCCTTTCAAAATTGTCTTAAAGCTTATCTGTACTAGTTTATAGGAGGGATTAGACCTCCCTGAAAGGTCACTGGACAGGTGGTTATCTCATCAACTCAGCTCTCAATTAACATAAGAAAAAGAGGATCATAGGGGACCTATGGTCACCGATTAGGCATTGTTTTCTATATAGAGGGAGCATGTAGCTACAAGTAGGACAGTGTGGCTTTAAAATGCCCATAAGCACTATGTCCTGCGACGCTATGGGTTCAGAGTAGCAGCTAAAGCCCAAGTAGAGCATTTAGTCTCATTTCAGCCACCAACCCTGCTTGTTTCTCAGAGGCTAGTCTCTCCTTCAGGCTTTGGATTTGATCGGAGAGCGAGCCATCTGTTTCTTCCAAGGTGATGATCGGGGTGTCGGTCCGAGGGCGTGGTTCCTCCAGGGACTTTGATAGAGATGCCTTGAACGTGAGAGATGGATGTATAGGAAGAGAGCAAGACAGAGAATGAGGGAAAGGCAAGTGAGAGAGAAAAAAAAGAAAGAAAAAGAGAGGGAGAGAGGAAGGGATAGGGAGAGGAAGGAAAGATAGGAAGAAGGTAGGGAGAAGTGAAGGTTGGGAGAGAAAGAGAGAGAGAGAGAGAGAAAAAAAAATATCTTTAACAACATGCAACCAGAATATTCCACAACATTACTTAATATGTAAAGGCAATTCATGGCGTGGATAGATTCAATCATCAAACTTTGGGGGGAAAAACAAAGAATAAATTACAATACACTGTGCCTACCTTAGGTGTTCTGTTTGGAAAGGGTGGAAGCTGTAGTCTAAATTCAGACTCTGTTCTGTCAGCCTGTACATGCAGTGTCTGCGGTAATTCTTCTACAGGCTCTTCTAGAAAGCTTGTTAGCATGGCTTCAAATCTAGAGTTAAAAAGATAAATGAAATGCTGTCAACTTATTCCTTTGTGTCATAAAAAGCCAATTCCTAGATACAATCTGCACATGGGCAGACAAAGGTAATTTGTACCGCATCTGCAAAACCCACTGAGATGGATACTGGATAGGTGCTCATGAAAACTGTATAATTATTCTTCATTAATATTCGAAGAGACACAGGTGGAGGTACATGTATTCTTTTCTTTTTAAAACACCAAGTACATCAAGACTTCTCAGCAGAGATTAAACCAGGGGAAGCGATTATATGGTAGCCACTGGATCACAGTAGCTGCCGAATTACGAGGGTATATCAATACCAGAGTTTTTTGGCATTTGCTTGAGTATGACTGCAAACAGGGAAACATGTATTAACTCATATCCTGCCATAAGCTTGCATGCACGCTACCGCTATAGTGCTTTGTACACGCGAGCAAGCTACTGCTTCTTGCATGTTTGCATTGGTAATAGCAGTTATTGTTCATGCCCACTGTACTGTGCCTAGTGTTTTGCACACGCTATTGATAGTACCACCGCGTTAATCCGATTATCTCAAAATAAACTTGGTACTGGAGAGATTTGTGGCTTGGCACAATGGGGATTAGCCCTGTGGCAGGATAAGAGTTAAAAGGAAGGCATTAGGTGAAGATTAAGCTAAATACCTGAGGCTCTCTTCTCGCTCCTTATCCAACATCCTCCTGAGGAGACTACTCTGGGTGTGGCTTATCGTCATGGTGACATCTTCCGGAAGAAGGAAACTGGTGTTGTCAGGAAGACGTTCCTCCGCTCTTCTCCTCCTCCTCTCTTCCTTCACCCTCAAGTCCTCCTCTGCCAGGGTAGACCGACGTGTTGACACTGACTCCATGATGGAATCAAACATGCTGGAATCACAAAATAAAGTCATGTATTTACACGTACTATCTTGTTAAACAATATGGCCCAAATTAACAAAGGAGGTTTAGATTTAGCCCATGGTTTAAACCCTTGTTTACATTACCCATGGTTTAAAAATTAGCACAAAATAAGCGTACCTGGCCTTGCGCACGTCTTATATTGGACCTCTGACTTGTGTCGCGCTTTTTTTGTGCTTATTTTAAACCATGGGTCATGTAATGAGGGTTTAAACCATGGGTTAAATCTAAACCTCCTTTGTGAATTCAGGCCTTTTTGTCTATGCATGATACACATCTCATCCCATATTGACCGGCACCATATTTCGTATAAGATGGGTTGATTGGTAGAATCCAAGAAACTTGGTTACTCACAGTAGCCATTCCTGACTTATCCTCCTCTTGGCTCATTCATTACATGCATCAATTCTTTTTGAGACTGGTAAACATTCACAAACTCATCATATATAAATTATAAAGATGGCTAGACTACAACACTAGCCTGAGAAGAGATGATTCCTCTCATGTCTCATTCATCTCCTTCTTTTACTAAATGGGAGACTGGTAAACATTCACAAGTTCATCTTATACATAAATATGGCTAGACTACAACACCAGCCTGAGAAGTGATAACTCACCTTTCATGATCCACTATGGATTCTTCTAATGTCTCATTCATCTCCTCCTTCACTTAATGGGAGACTGGTAAACATTCACAAGTTCATCTTATACATAAATATGGCTAGACTACCATACCAGCCTGAGAAGTGATAACTCACCTTTCATGATCCATCATGGATTCCTCTAATGTATCATTCATCTTCTTCTTCCGTTCAATGGGAGACTGGTAAACATTCACAAGTTCATAAACATAAAGAAAGCTAGACTACCATACCAGCCTGAGAAGTGATAGCTCACCTTTCATGATCCACCATGGATTCCTCTAATGTATCATTCATCTTCTTCTTCCATTCAATGGGAGACTGGTAAACATTCACAAGTTCATAAACATAAAGAAAGCTAGACTACCATACCAGCCTGAGAAGCGATAACTCACCTTTCATGATCCACGACAGATAACAACTATTCATTCTACTGTAGACTGGTGAATATTCACATGTTTACATTATGCATCTATTAAAGCCCCACTGCACTAGTTTGGCCAGGAGGGATTAGACCTCCCTGCATGGTCACTGACAGGTGGTTATCTCATCAAATAAGCTCTCAATTAACATAAGAAAAAGGGGATCATGGGGGACCGATTTGGCATTGTTTGCTATATAGAGGGCGCAAGTAGTTATAAATAGTGCAGTGGGGCTTTAAAGGTAATACAAAGTTTTGGTATGGGGTCATGAATTTGGTTCAAATGAACATATTGGAAGCATATGCGATCCTACAATATTCAGTGATCGTTGACTCGGTTGAAATAGAGCCTAAATTTATGAAATTGTAAATAATACACTCTTTAAGTTGTATAGCTCCCTCTCAAGGTCAAGATATTAATTAAGCTATATAAAACAATGTTTCTTGACTAAAATCGACAGATAAGATATTCCCGTTTGGAAATTAAATATCACAACTACATTCTGAGATTTTCATGGTCGCAGCTACCATTGTGCGGCCGTAGGCGCTATTTGAAATTTATCAAAATTTACTGGGAGCACCTGTAAATTTTTATATTCAATCTTTCTCAAAAGCAGAAGTGTTTTAGGGGCTAAATTTTCTAGTGCTTATAATACATCCACATGGGCATCCAAATATATCAAAATTGTAAAGAATCCTATCCACCAATTTTTAAAATTTCCCAAAACTTTGTATTACCTTTAAAGGGTCTAGACTAGCTACCCTGTATCAAAGAGAAGTGATAACTCACCTTTCATGCTCCACCACCGATTCTTCTAAAGTTTCATTCATCTCCTGCTTCCACTGGACAGGAAACTCAAAGTTACCAAACTCAGACTGGTGGAAGTACACCTGCTGATTGCCTGGGGATGATGGACTCTCTCCTGAACAGGAAGCAGACGAGGAAATACAAATATGGGATTAAATCAAAGAGTATAACTACTTAACAAGAAGAAAGTGGAGAGTAAATAAAAACATGTTAACTCACTTCCTACTTCAGTTGACTAATGGAATAAACCATGGACAGCCTGCAGTCAATAAGGCCTAAAAAAAAAGTTGTTGCATTGCCATTTGCAACCGACCCAAAAATCGTTAAATCTTTTTTTAAAAAAAGATTCCGACCAACCGACACATTATTTAAACATATTTGTGGCTTACACCCAGTAAATAAGATCGATTGATCGATCTGTATTGAAAAACAAGTCAGAAAAAATCTTGGAACCAGCGGGACTTGAACCTGCCATCTACTGCTTGCCGGGCAGCGACTCTACCACCAGGCCATCACTGGTCCATGGCACAGTCACGATGAACTAGAAACAAATACCCAAGCTCTCCTGATTCATTCTGACTCATTAATATTCATTAGTCCGCCATAGGACAATAACTTTATAAATGTAATGCTTCCTGGGAGAAATTTCAATTATTTAAACATATTTGTGGCTTACACCCAGTCCCGCTGGTTCCAAGATTTTTTCTGACTTGTTTTTCAATACAGATCGATCAATCGATCTTATTTACTGGGTGTAAGCCACAAATATGTTTAAATAATTGAAATTTCTCCCAGGAAGCATTACATTTACAACCGACACATGTTTTGGCACCTAAAGGGCAATACAACATCTTTTTTTTTTAGGCCTAATACTCCACAATATGTGGCCGACATTTGAAGGATTCCTATCCCACCCAAGAATATGAGTGGTTGAAAATTTTGTATGGACTCCAATCAGCTATTATTTTTTCTTCCTGAATCAGAAAAAGGTTCCTCTGCTGTTAACTAATTTCCCATGCAAAATACCCAACATCCTAATGAAAAAAAACTCATTAAAAGTCCGTATTAACCACCTTAAAGTTCATTTATGACAACTGGTCAACAACTTTGTGACACAGAAAGGCTTTAAAGTATGCTCAATCACTTGATCAGTTTCTTGATGCCACAGAACCTTGGCACATTATACTTTTGGAAGAAGAACAAAACATTCCGTCTCACCCTCCTCTCCAGTCGACAGGGTTGTCATCATGTATGTCACACATTCCTCTAAGATGTCCGCCCATGGTGCATGCTGGGAGGTAGGTTCACATCCTTCCGTGTCAAAGGTCACAAAGCAGGTATCTTCAAAGGTTCGTCTGCTCTTGTCCAGCAGCCATCTCACTCTGCATCAATATGAAGAAACAAACTTGAGGAATTTAACTGTCATCAACTTACATCTGCCCTTTAAAGGCATTGTTCAACAATGTTAAACCTGAGATGCATGGCCCTACATGTTATCAGTGTCTGTGATATGGTGTAATATTGAAGCCCTAAAAAAAAAAAAAAAATCGTGCTTCAAAATGTTAAAAAAGTGCCTCAAAAACGTAAAAAACTTTGAGTGACCGGTATTACCATACTCGTTTGCCCCAATAGAATATAGAGTCATGAAAACCGTAAGGAAAACACAAAATTTGGTTTTCAATCATAAATATCTTGATAATCAGAAAGGCGATCGACTTGTACAAGTCATGGGGTTCCTGACTGACCTTAAAGGGTTATAATTATCATTGCAGCATGAGCTAAATCCAGGATTTTGTTTTAGAATCTGGGACAAAGTTACCGGATCCCTTTAAGCACCAAAAAACTCATGGCATTAGATATTTGCCCATGTACATGTACATGTATCCTTCTACATGCAAGATTATATTTTCATGTTTAAATTGGAGGGAGCACCATAAATGAATTCATGCAGATGTATTACAGATATATGATTCTGTGTATACGTAGGCAGCAAATATTTGTAAGCAATAAAAAATTTGCATACAATGTATACTAAGAAATACTAAATGACATTGTGACAACGTATAAAAGAGCGTTCATGTATTAAATCAACATGTTTGTGTACATGTACATTTTACTGTCTGTAAATACATATTACATGAGTTATCAAAAAGTTGTGAAAAATAATGAAATAAAGAGGAAGGTAAACAGAGGGATAGTGAAAAATCACTGGTAGAAGGGGGGAAATGGATGAATAAGTGAAAGAAAATTACCTGGAAAAGAGTGGTGCTTTATCACTGTCTCTGCCTGGAAGTAGATTCACATAGTTGGCACAAGCTTTGCAAACTGATAACCAATCTGAAACCAAAAATGAGATAAGGTTATTGCTTCAAATATAAGTTTTCTCCTGAGAGCAGTTCTGCTACATGTACATTATTGGTGTACGAACTGACAATTCTTATTCAACTTCGCAGATCTATTATAGAGACAATTTTTCCAAGTGCAAAATAAGGTAACACAGGAAGGACACCCTGAAGAACAGTTCCCACAAATTAAATTTCCATCAATTCAATTCAATTTCAGTTTTATTGTAAAAAAACAAAAGAACATGGAAAAAGTCCAGAGACTAATGTTGTCATATTTACAGTACAATACAAGAAAACATAAAAAAAGGTTATGAAATGTAATAATAAATAAATAAAATAACTAAAGAGGAGAATGTGACTTCATGCTTTAAAAAGATGATGTTAAACAGCAATTATTATATTTTAATGGTGTATCTTGGTTTTGCTTACCATTCTCTTCTTTATAAGGCACCTCAGGTAGCTTCAAGATGTTAATGGATGTATAGAGATGACTCAGAGTGGTAGGTGTGTTCCACTCAGCTGCAGGGAGGTCTAAATTAAAGATAAATCAAAAGCAAAAATACAAAAAAACATATTAAAATATCCTAGTATTTACAGGGAAAAGATCACTCTTGACATTTTAGTTAGAGTTCTCTTACATGTACATGTAGCTTAACCAGTGATTTTGCTCCAATTGCTGTTTTTGTGTAACTTGGTAAGAAGTTCAGATAATTTTCCTCAGAACGGTCATACTTTTATCACAAAAAGGAATTCTAAAGACATCAAAGCTGTGAATGTACAATTTAAAGAAAACAATAATTACATAAATCACAAAATTCAATCTGTACTTATCATAGTTTCTCTCATAGTGAAACTTGGAGCTGTAAACATATCAGCGTTAAAGAGAAGGTATTCAAGGTAATCCACTTTTTTTTCTGGCCTAACACTGAACAGATTAATATAACATGGACATGCTCCTATCTTTGGGAGAGTTGGAATATATCAACACTTTGTCGATAGTTATCAGTACATGTACAATTTAAACTTCCCAATATCATTATAAAACAAGACAAATGCGACTGCGTCTCCTATATGCCTCCGCCTTTATAAAACCAGTAATTTCAGAAATTGACCTCTGTGACCTATGACTTTTGACCTCATTACACCAAAAATCTATTCAGTTAAAGTTTGAAGTTCATATCTCAAGGGGTTCTTGAGATATCGCCATAATGAGGCCAAAACCTGGAATTTCATAAGTTGACCTCTGTGACCCTTGACCTACATACTCCAAAATCTAATCAGATTGTCTTTCCATGGTGAACCATACTAATCTCAAGTTTGAAGTTGATATCTCAAGTGGTTCTTGAGATATCGCGACAACGAGCCGAATACCTGGAATTTCACGAGTTGACCTCTGTGACCCTTGACATTTGACCTACATACTCCAAAATCTAATCAGGTTGTCTTCCTATGGTGATACATGCTATCATTAAGTTTGAAGTTCATATCTCAGCTGGTTCTTGAGATATCGCGATAACGAGGCCAATACCTGGAATTACATAATATTACCCCTGTGACCCTTGACATATGACCTACATACTCCAAAATCTAATCAGATCGTCTTCCTATGGTCATACATATTATCCCCAAGTTTGAAGTTCATATCTCAACTTGTTCTTGAGATATCGTGTTAACAAGGTCAATACATGGAATTTCATAAGTTGACCTCTGTGACCCTTGACCTTTGACATACGTGCTCCAAAATCTAATCAGATCGTCTTCCTATGGTGATACATACTATCCTTAAGTTTGAAGTTTAAATCTCAAATGGTTCTTGAGATATCGCGCTAACAAACTCAATACAAGGAATTTCATAAGTTGACCTCTGTGACCTGTGACCTTTGACCTACGTACTCCAAAATCTAATCAGATCGTCTTCCTATGGTGATAAATACTATTCCCGAGTCTTAAGTTTAAATCTTAAAGGGTTCTTGAGATATTGTGATAACGGTCAAACGGGACGGACGTACGGACGTACGGACGGACGGACGTACGGACGGACAACCCGAAAACATGATGCCTCCGGCACCACCTTCGGTGGCGGAGGCATAAAAACACTTTGTGTTAAAATGGGGAACAATACCAAAGAAAATTCAAAAGTACCTGGATGTTGGTGACCTGTGAACTCTGCTGGAGGCCATGAGATGTCAGACAGGGATGAAGAGCTTGCTACAGAAGATAGATGACTCATCACAGAGTTATACAGACTCACGATGGACTGTGGTGACTGAAATAAATAGCAATAAACGATTTTTATGATCTTTTAATTATTATATCTGTTTTTACATAGTGGATAATACATGTTTTTATAATCTTCTTATTTACTTCCTCTTAGAGGTCGCTCAGTCAGAACCTGCCTTAGCAACTACCTGCCAATAAAGACTGAAAATGAAACTGAAACAAAAATAAAATCTGTACTAGAGGAATTTGTACTATTAAAAGTCTCCTTGCCTATATAGACAATTTTTTTCATGTCAGGTTTTACAGATATTATAGAGTTTGCTAGCAGCTCTGGGTAAAGAGGAGCTGCTTGATTCTCTAGATAACACTAGAAAGAAGTGAAATAATCAGTACTGACCAGTGAAAACTGCCCGCTCTCTCTCCTCTGCTTGGTCAGCTGGTGGACATTGATGCTGAAGAACTGTGACAGACCATTGTCCAGGTACTCCTTGACCGTCTCGCTGACCACGGGCGGTGGTTTAGGATGGTGAGAGGCTAGCCATGCTATACCTTCCTCAAGCTAAAGGGGAAAAAAAAAATCAGGTTTGAGATATTTTTGGTAACAATGAATTGGTTGTATGCCTGGAAGAAGTAGTCACATGGATGCATGTTTAGGAATATGCATTTCACATTTTTATATCAAAATTCAATCCATAAATCGAGGCGATCCATAATAGGCTATACATCTGTAACATATTTCAACTTTACTCGCTTTTTTTATTATAAAAACTTTATTTAAAAAGTTAAGCCTTCATGCCAAGCATATAACAAATTGGTTGATTTGTTCATAGATTTATAAAATGAAAATTTTTCAGGGGCTGCCTCTTTTGTTTTTCTGTGTTGAAAAAAAACAACAACACAATAATAGGTAGGAAAAGTAGGGAAAAGCATGTTTTGAGTGATGTTCATATCTGTGCTTGTTTTTCTACAATAATTAATTTTTCCTCGTCTATTTTTTGCTTTTTTGACATTCAAAGTAAACAATGGTTTACCTATACTTAGACGTTGGTTTAGATGTAAACCACCTTCTTCACTATTGATCTATGATTCAGATTGCACAAAGATTTATTTTGAAAGTGAAAAGAAAATAGCAACCATGATCTGCTAACCTGTTCAGACGCTTCTACCTTCACGACATCCCTTGGCAGCCTGATCACTCTCCAAGATGCAATCACTCCTTCACGCGTGAGCTGAGGACA
The DNA here is from genome assembly GCA_035222895.1 of Strongylocentrotus droebachiensis. Taxonomy (NCBI): domain Eukaryota; kingdom Metazoa; phylum Echinodermata; class Echinoidea; order Camarodonta; family Strongylocentrotidae; genus Strongylocentrotus; species Strongylocentrotus droebachiensis. The sequence goes on from JAVYIG010007987.1 coordinate 37,178, forward strand.
CTGGAGGGACTCTGAGAGGCTGCTTTGGAATGTTGTCACATCTTCGTCACTTATTACACACAGAAGAATGGGGAGAGGCGGTGTTCTTGGAGTCTGAGATAGGATCGCGTTCAGTCTATGCTGGGCATCTCTACAACAGGCCTTGAAAAAAGTTTTGGAATGAAAAAAATGATGATGTTGTTGTTGCCGTAATTGTAAAGATTTCATGGTCTAGAGGATATGTCACTGGACTGTGGGTCACATGGGTCCGAGTACAGGTCCCGCAGTGACACTAATGTCCTTCGGAAAGACATTAATCTGCATTTGCCACGCTCCATCTACACATAGATGTAGTAAATGGGTACCTGGTAGTAATTTTCATGTCCCTTGAAAGCTTTTAGCTGGGCTAAAGCCTGGGTAATTATAGAACTTTGTAGGTACATGTACCTTGAGTATCCCCTGGGATGGATATGTGTTTAATAGAATTGTAGTAGCTGTTGTTGCTATTTTTTTGTTTATCTCCATTATTATGAATGAATGAATGAATGAATTGTAGTAGCTGTTTTTGCTATTTTTTTTGGTTATTTCCATTATGAATGAATGAATGAATGAATGAATGGTGGTGGTTATTTTACCTGACTGCTTGTAAGTAAGCAACCAGATGGCCGACGGCTTTAGGTCCTCTCCAAGGGATCTGGTAATGAGGATTAATGCCTTACCAAAGGGCACTAGCGCATCGCCTTGGTTTCGAACCCGGATCACCGGATTACGAGACCACTACTCTATCGACTAAGCTATCACGCCTCCCCATTATCATTATCATTATCATCATCATCCATTAAAACTTACTTATTGTTCACTCTGTACCGGGAGAATGGCCAGTCAGCTGGTATCTGGCATCCTTCCCTCCCCCACCCCCCCCTCTCTCTCTCTCTCTCTTTACAGTAAATCTCACCTCTGTTTCACCTTGGACCATGAGAATGATCCCTGAGCTTCCAGTCAGCTGGTATCTGGTATCCTTCCCTCCCATCCCTCCCTCGCCCCCCTCCCCCTCTCTCTTTCTCTTTACAGTAAATCTCACCTCTGTTTCACCTTGGACCATGAGAATGATCCATGAGCTTCCAGTCAGCTGGTATCTGGTATCCCTCCCTCCCCTCCCCTCTCCCCCTCCTCTCCCCTCTCTCTCTTTCTCTTTACAGTAAATCTCACCTCTGTTTCACCTTGGACCACGATAATGATCCCTGAGCTTCAAATCAGTTGGTATCTGGCATCCTTCCCTCCCATCCCTCCCTCGCCCCCCTCCCCCTCTCTCTTTCTCTTTACAGTAAATCTCACCTCTGTTTCACCTTGGACCATGAGAATGATCCCTGAGCTTCCAGTCAGCTGGTATCTGGTATCCCTCCCTCCCCTCCCCTCTCCCCCTCCTCTCCCCTCTCTCTCTTTCTCTTTACAGTAAATCTCACCTCTGTTTCACCTTGGACCACGATAATGATCCCTGAGCTTCAAATCAGTTGGTATCTGGCATCCTTTCCTCCCATCCCCTCCCCCTCTCTCTTTTTCTTTAGAGTAAATCTCACCTCTTTTTCACCTTGGACCATGAGGATGATCCCGGAGCTTCCAGTAAGCTGGAATCTGGTATCCTTCCCTCCCATCCCTCCCTCGCCCCCCTCCCCCTCTCTCTTTCTCTTTACAGTAAATCTCACCTCTGTTTCACCTTGGATCATAAGAATGATCCCTGAGCTTCCAGTAAGCTGGTATCTGGTATCCTTCCCTCCCATCCCTCCCTCGCCCCCCTCCCCCTCTCTCTTTCTCTTTACAGTAAATCTCACCTCTGTTTCACCTTGGATCATAAGAATGATCCCTGAGCTTCCAGTCAGCTGGTATCTGGCATCCTTCCCTCCCCCCATCTCCCCCTCCCCTCTCCCCTCTCTCTCTCTCTCTTTACAGTAAATCTCACCTCTGTTTCACCTTGGACCATAAGAATGATCCCTGAGCTTCCCGTCAGCTGGTATCTGGCATCCCTCCCTCCCATTCCCTGTCCCCCTTCCCCTCCAATCCTCCCCTCCCCTCCCCCTCTCTCTCTTTCTCCTTACAGTAAATCTCACCTCTGTTTCCCCTTGGACCATGAGAATGATCCCTGAGCTTCCAGTCAGCTGTGACCTGGCATCGTTCACTCCCCTCCCCTCCCCTCCCCTCCCCACCCCTCCCCACCCCTCCCACCCCTCCCCTCTCTCTCTCTCTCTCTTTACAGTAAATCTCACCTCTGTTTCACCCTGGACCATAAGAATGATCCCTGAGCTTCCAGTCAGCTGTGACCTGGCATCGTTCACTCCCCTCCCCTCCCCTCCCCTCCCCTCCCCTCCCCTCCCCTCCCCTCCCCACCCCTCCCACCCCTCCCCTCTCTCTCTCTCTCTCTTTACAGTAAATCTCACCTCTGTTTCACCTTGGACCATGAGAATGATCCCTGAGCTTCCAGTTAGCTGGTATCTGGCATCCCTCCCTGCAGGGGGTCCCAACAATGCCTTGGTACAGATGCCCACTGGGGTTGATCCAGCTCTCTGAGTGTACAGGCTCAGGGTCTCAACCTGTGATAACCAGAGAGGTCCATTAGTCACAAGAAAGATATAGAAGGAGATAGAGAGAGAGAGAGAATGTGAGAGAGGAGAAGATGGGGGTGAGAGAGGGTTAGGGAGGGAGAGATGGGGGTTAGGAGGGAAAGAAGAGATAGAGAGAGTGACAGAAAGTGAGAAAGAGAAAGTGAGAGCAAAAAGAGAGAAAAATAGGAGAGAAAGTTCACAGAATAAATAGCAAAATAATACAGAAAAAAAATAAAAGGAGAGGGAGAATGAGATAAGAAGTTAAAATGTGTAAGTGGATGTCCAACATAAAAGTTGTTTTAATGATTTTGAAGATTATAGAGCAAATGTTTTCTTTTCCTCTTCTCACTCTTTTCCTTCAAAATGTACCTCATTATAGTATTATTATAACTCTAGAAATCAAATATTATAAGTCTGTTAGGTAACTGCTATAATATAATGCACTGTGAGAACCTTATAGCGAGTATAGTTTATTATACAAAATTCGATTTAGTTATTCCCATACCTGTTTCATAGATCAAGTTATTATCATTCCAAACAATACAGAGATCCAATTACAAACATGTGAAAATACTCTGATACATGAATTTTGCAATCGAAACTTGGCATTGCTGGGTCAAAACATTCTACAACATATTGAGAAAGATAGACTGAATTACAACTTACATTCTCATTATCTCTGAGTCTGCTCCTCCTCAGCTCCTTTGAGATCTTGCCACGCCTCAGTTTAGCCTTCAGCCAATGACAAGGAATCCTGTCGTCATGTGACCCTTGGGGTAGCGAGGCTATCAGTTTCCAATACCGGCATGCGGCACCATCCTGCCATGTTGGGCTAGATGCATGCTGGGAAGAATGGGTGTTGTCCCTGTGGATGACGGGTAAGTCTAAAGGCTCCCACGCCCTCTGTTGTCTGACGAGGGTAAGGTAGTGGTGGTGCATGATGTGTTTGGCAAGGGATTCCCTCTCGGTGACAACACTGCAAGGCAACAAGGATATTATACAAATTAGAATCCTTCTCAATCAAACTTGTTTAAAGCTACATATCAGTAAAACATTCTAACAAACAATGACAGACTTGCAGAATATTATTTGAAAGATCCATCAAAAAAAGAGTAACAGACCTAAATGACTGATACAATCTAGGGGTCAATTAACCTTACTGTGCCACCAGTTTTAGAACAATTGCCGTAAATGACATTAACAGTAAAATTCAGCTAAAATTTAATCATTTCAATGTCACAATGGGTATTACTTGATCTTCTACAGGAATAACATTCACAATGAAGGTATTTGTTCCTATTTCAGGAAGAGAAATGTAGCTATTCAGCCTCTGTAAAAACATTTTTTGGTAGGATAACTCTGGATTAGGATAAGTAGCTAAATTTATCAGTTGTTGAGCAAAGGTTACGAGCTAATGTATACATTCTGAGAGGGATTTGCCACCCAAGGCAAGGCAATGATGCGGTTTACTTACCCATAAGGAGTGTCCAGAGACATGGGTAATGGTACCCTTGACCTCGAGGTCGAGTCTGGGTCAGCGCCTCCGGGTTGCTCCCTTCGCTTTGGCCAGAGGACCTCGAGTTGCTCGGCTGTGTTCTGATTGGGCGGGCCGGCAGGGAAGGTCTCCAGGGCACGACGGATCTTTAGTCTCTTAGAGTGAACACGACACCATCTGTAGAACAATGCATACATTGTGGTAAATGTTATAATTTGATATTCTACAGTTCTAATTGTAATTTATGTATTTTTTCATGTGCAGTTTTTATAATCAGGGCTCTGTGGAAGACCACGTTTTTATTTTTGTATACTGAACAGACTACCCTGAATAAAGAAGTAAAATAAATAAATAAATAAATAACACATGATGGCAGGGAAGGTTTTCATTACAACAGAAAACTGATGATAGCCACTCATACCATGTGGATTCTTTTCATTCTCTACATGTAATATTATAGGTCTTATGCCAAGAGTCATAAGGGCATCAAATCATACACGTTAACCTAGAATTAACATCCTTCTGGCTTTTAACAGATGGTAACATACTTTAAATTTACAACATTTTCAAACTTCTCTCTTTGCAAATTTTGGTACTGTAAATTAATTTCTACTTGCAGAAAGTTCTTATTCATTTCATTTTCTTATTCATTGGATACACCCTACTTATAAATTTATTCTGTAACACATTTCTGACCTTTCATGCACTTTATAAGTCACATTTATTAGCCAGAGCCGTATTTCATGAAACCTGTTATCAATAACAAATGCTAAATTTCTATGCCAAATTAGCTCTCAACCAATCGGATGCCTCGATTTCAGAAGCTTCGTACAGTTACTGTAACTTGTCATTGATATCAAATTTTATGAAACAGGGTCCAGGTCATAGATACCGGTATGTTTTTTTTCTAGGATGAAAAAAAGGAAATTGACTTACTTTTGATAAAGGTAACCGAGTTGTCTGAGTCTGTAAGCCTCTGCAATCTCTTCAAGTCTCCTGTCTCTCTCAGCAGTTGCCATAGCAATGACCTCATGGGATATGCTGGTGACCTCTGACCCGACCAGGTCTTGGAGAAGCTCTTCTGAGACGACAGAGCTGCATCGTTCTATTGCTTGTCTATGTAACTCAATCTGATATACACTGCAAGAAAAAATAAAAGAAGTTGATATCCTTTTTCTTTTATATGTACCGTATTTGCCGGCGTAAAGGCCGCAGTATTTTTGGAAGAGAAAATATCAAAAAGTCGGGGTGCGGCCTTTACGCCGAAAGAGTAAAAATCGCAAGTCAAAACTTCATACAATAAAATATATTAACAAAATTGACTTGAAAACACATCGGACAAGATCTAGTCTGAACCACGTCAGCAGCAAATTTGCGTCAGCAAGAAGTTATCTTTTTAATCGTTGTGCAACCAAAGAAATAAGAAGAAAACTGACCAGAAACTCATACTTGTAAAGTTGTAAAAATGTCCTTAAGAACACCGATGGATTGCGCGCTGTGAATCTCCGAAGGTGCGTTGGATTTGTTAGCAACTCCAGCCCCGTAGCTCCCCACCACAGAGTGTGTGAGTAAGGTATGATTTTGATTTTACCAAAATCATACCTTACTCACACACTCTGTGGTGGGGAGCTACGGGGCTGGAGTTGCTAACAAATCCAACGCACCTTCGGAGATTCACAGCGTGCAATCATCGGTGTTCTTAACTTTTCAGTAAGATAATTCTGAATTATAATTGAGACTATCTAATTAATTAAAGCGACAAACTAACCTCGGTAGATCTCTAATAACAATACAAAAGCTTGTTTATTTTCTCCATTTGACGGTACGATAGGGGTAAGACCGGATAACATTATAAAAAAGATACATCCTTCCACCATGCTTCCACCCTGCGATAGGTTGGCCATTCAGGTTTCTGTATGGATGCGAAGCGCCCTCTAGTGTCCCATGAATGTGCTAATCTGCCTAAAAATCGATGAAGATTTGCTAAATTACGATCATTTTTTAGGTAAACTTCCTGTTTATTTATAAAATGATTGATAATTTTGGTATTAGTTTGTAGGAAAAATAGAGTTCTACGGGAAAATTACAATTATTTTCTTTGGTCCGTTTTTTTTTTTTTTTTTTTCTCTACGAAATGTCAAAGTTGGGGGTGCGGCCTATGCGGCGGTGCGGCCTTTACGCCGGCAAATATGGTACTCACATTTTTTGTTGAAACTATATACTCTTCATCATCAATTAATAAATTAATTCAAATGTGTAAATAAATATTTGGTAAAGGGTATGGTACATTATTCATAGATATTTGACAATAATTTGGTGAAGATGAAGATATACATTCAAAGGCTGATGGCTATTATTATGAATTGCATGGAAACTGATTGAAATAAACGTCCCAGAAAATGTTCTCAGCAACTTATTCACTGTCTTTTACACATAATATCCTAGTCCACCGAAATGACTATCACCAGACTGATGTGAGACCAAACAAGAAATGACATAACCACAAATAGCCAAGATCCTATCTCTTATTGAACAGTTTGGTGTTACTCTGGCGGTGTGACTCAGTGTAATTGCTTTTAATGATTTAAAAAAAGTTGTACCTGATTTCCTTCTCAATCATCTCTTCAAGGGTCCTTTCAACGACCTCCTCAACAATCTCCTCACTAATATGTCTGCTAGCCTCCTGTCTCAATGCATTCAACTCTTGCTCTTTCTTCGAGGCCTCTTCTGCTGCCCTCCTGTAAATAAAAGAAAAAAAAGAGAAAGACAAGCACAAATTAGATTTATCCGGGCACTAGAACACGAAAGGCACAATCAATATTCAGTTTGAACTCCGACAATCTGCCATCATAAATTACATTGAGATGTGGTATGTTGCGTTGATATCATTACACGTATTAAATGAGTCACATACGAACACCATTCATATTTCTAGAAGGGTTTTGATTCTACACTATTTACTTGTCTTCAATACCAAGGTACCATATTCCATAACTAATGCAGTTTCACTTAACACCGTACTGCACTACTTATGGCTACTTGCGCCCTCTATATAGCAAACAATGCCTAATCGGTGCCTGTTGGTCCGCCATGATCCTCTTTTCCTTAAGTTAGTTGAGAGCTGATTTGATGAGATAACCACCTGTAAGTGACCTTGCAGGGAGGTCTAATCCTCCTGGCCAAACTAGTACAGACGCGCTTTAAAAACATAAATTTCCAGTACTTTTAACCCCTTGAAAACTGGATTCTGTCATGCCCTAAACTCAATACAAGAACCCCCTGTTGCCCTATGCAAATGGATTAGTTCCATAAATCATAAATAAGCCAAGTGACTCTTGTTAAAGCCGATCTACACTAGTTTGGCCAGGGGGATTAGACCTCCCTGCAAGGTCACTGGTAGGTGGTTATCTCATCAAATAAGCTCTCAATTAACATAAGAAAAAGGGGACTATGGGGGACCAATGGTCACCAATTAGACATTGTTTGCTATATAGAATGCACAAGTAGCTATAAGTAGTGCAGTGGGGCTTTAATACAAGAACTCCACTATTGCCCTATGCAAATGGGATAGTGCCATAAATCAAAAATAAGCTGAGTGACTCCTGTCAATCCTTACATCTCTTGCTCTCGTCTCAAGGCCTCAGCATAACGCTCTTCATCCAGTGTCTCCCTGGCGACACCACGACTCAAGGCACCCAGTTCTTCATCTATGAGTTCTGCTACCACCTTGGGCGATGCCTGGATGATCACCAGGGTGCCCATGAACCTCGTTGATAGGTCTCTCACCATCTCGTCGATGACCTCCAAGAAGATGTCTCTGATGATGTCCTTGACGACCTTAATCATGGCAGAGATATAGATTGTAGCATGAGTTACAAGTAAACATTAGCCATCGACCACCAATAAGGGATGATGTCTTTGACGACCTTAATCATGGCAAAGATATAGATTGTAGCGCAAGTTACAAGTAAACGTTAGCCAATGACCACCAACAAGGGAATCCTTTCTGAAATTTTGATGATCTACAAGTACATCAAAATCTGGGGAAGTCTTTGGTGAACTTAATCATGGCAAAGATATAGATTGTAGTGTGAGTAAACGTTAGCCAATGACCACCGACAAGGGATTCCTTTCTGAGATTTTGATGATCTACATCAAAGTCTGAGGTGAAAGGGAACAAGACCATGGTGTACAACCTCCAAGAACAGTTCTTTAATAATGTCTTTGATGATCTATTGGGGAAGGAACAGACCAAAGAGTGAGTTGCAGGAAAATTGCCAGTCATTGCTCTCCAAAAAGATATTCCTTGATGAGATTGTGCTGATACCTACCTAAGGGCTTATAGTTGGCTTGCTTTCCTCCACCTTTGCTGTTAAAATAGCCTGTTGGACAAGTTATTGTACAAATAACTAGCAAATGAACCACACACTCATAACAACCATCATTGTTGGTACTTACCTCAGGGCTTATAGTTGGGCTTATAGTTGGCTTGCTTTCCTCCACCTTTGCAGACAAAATAACCTGTTGAGGTGGCTGCTGCACAGTCTCACCAAAGTATTGCACAGCGGCCACAACCTCTTGGGCCTGTGGTTGTGGTTGTTGAAACTGTATCTCTCGTTGCATCGGAAAGCTTTCCTGCAGTGCTTGCTTCTCAATCTTTCTCACTGGTTGTTTCACTTCTGTGGATAGGGGGAAATGAAGTGAACATACTGCATTTAATTCAAACTGCATTTACAATATAAATATATTACCAAATGGATTGTATTATTTCTCTATGCACAGAGCATGACAAACAGTAAAAAAACATTCTAAATTCACTTTTGAAATTTTACTCTATACTTCACAAATTGTTTAATGTTTTTATTTACATATTTCACTGTAACATATTGGTAAAATGCTGTTTCTATTTTTGTTATAAACAGTATAAATAAACAACGATGTAATGATCAGAAGGATAATCATGGTTTTAAAAATTAGTAGTATCATAATCATGCCACTACTGATCATTAACAGCAACATTAATAACAAGAATATCCATCCTACAACATTTGCAGCTATCCAGGCAGCCATCATTCAACAAGGCCATTTCATATTATTAACACACAACATTAATTTCAGGTATTTGAATAATAAGCAGAACTATACCCCTAATCTAAATTTCAAACCCTTGAAAATTATCACATTCAAGATTCAAGATTCAAGATTCAAATGTTATTGTCCACGTTAAAAGACACAGAATTTTGGCCTCCACTGGCAAAAGATAACAATAAATGAAATAAGAATACACGAATGTGCATAAAACAACAACATCAATTAGATTTACAAACAAATTTGAATCGTTATGACAAAAGTAAAGATCTATGCTAAAGAAGAGGAGAGTAAGATGATAGACCGAAAAGGAATGAAGGAAGATCAAGAAAGAACAAGAATGTAGGTGAGGGATCATAGAGTAAAAGCTGCTTGCATATTATGCCTCCAAACATCTGCTTTACTACTGTATAACATTAAAAAGGCATCGACAATCATGACACTATAAAAAAAAACTTTAAAAAAAGAATCGTCAATTTAGGTAATAGAAAAATAAGCAGAACTATAAACTGAATTGCCATACCTTGAACTACATGTATATTCCTTGTCTCGATTGCCACACCTCGGACTGGTTTAGCTTCAGCACCTCTCTCCAGGAGCCTTCCACTCTCATCAAAGCTGGAGACTGGGGTGTGAGGTGGCGCTAAGGGAAGAGGACCATTGTTCACCACCTATGAAGAGAGATGACCAATAAACAGGGCATATCAAATAAATTCAATAAATTCAATTCAATTCAAATTTATTAGTCCAAAAGGAAATTTGTTGCGCTTGCATGCACTATTCACAGAGAAAAATAAATAAAATGTACATGTGACATGATACACACAACATAAAGCAAGTATATAGAAAGAATACACATATAGCACTTTTACATTCACATTATATAGATGTTTTCTCTGAATTTACATTATTGACAATATTTGTTCATAAATGTCAGGTTAATGGGGACCTTTATCCAAAGGATTGTTTTATCTGTATAATTGGGATTCGATGCAGGTTTATCAGATTTAAACATTTCATCTGAAGAAAGACCACACATTTAAAATCTCAAATCGGACATTAAACCAAGTAAACTATTAATGAAAATACATATTTAGTAAGCCTTGAAGTTTATTTACTAAGCGTTAACTTCCATGCAAGCTCTAATTTAAAAACACAAAGGATTAATTAATAATATATTACTTGGAATTTTCAACATACATACAGAAAATAAAACAAAACTTTTTGCCTACTTTTTCACTGCAAAAATTTCTTGTGAAGCAAAATAGACACAAATTTCATGAACTTCGATAAACTGTAGACTTTCAAACACAGTATCATGTTTGCAGAAACATGTAATTTTACTCTTTTTTTCTTCTTTCATCTTGCTTACCTCTGCGATAGACCTGTCATTCTTGGCTTCGATGACAGAGGGCGCTCTTTGAGATGTGAGGGTCTCCTCAGGGTAGAAGAACCCCCCTCTGCTGAGCTGAATGCAGCCATCTGCACTACTCAGGCCATGGCACTCACAGAAAATAGAAGCCTGCAAAATTAAAGTGGTGATGGTGATTATGGTGATGGTGATTATTTTACCCGACTGCTAAGAAAGCATAAATGCTTGCTAGTAAGCAACCAGACGGCCGACGGCTTTAGGTCCTCTCTGAGGGACCTGGTAATGAGGATTTAATGCCTTACCAAAGTGCACTAGCGCATGGACTTAGTTTCGAACCCGGGTCACGGGATTACGAGACCACTGCTCTACCGATTGAGCAATTTGAGCTATCGCGCCTCCTCAATAATATAAAGAATCTGATGATGGAAATATCTATATAATGACTGCCCAAATTAGACTCAAATAAAGAAGTGTATTATGAAGGCTATATTTGTGGTATTTTCAGTCACTATTGTTATTAGTGCACAATCATGTCAGGCATGTTGTGTAGACAACACAAACAAAACGCCAATATGGTCTACCTTGAATATTCGGCAAAAACTGATACTCCTACAGCATATTTAAGCCCTAAAAGGCACCTGAAATATGATAACCTGTGTATTTTCATTGTTTCTTCTCTATCTATCTTTCTTTCTTTCTATCTATCTATCTATCTCTCTCTCTATCTCTCTCTCTCTCTCTCTCTCTCACTATATAATTTTCTTATTCTTTTTTTTTGCTCAGAGGATAATTTTTATTTAAAAATCACATGTACTTAAAACATCAACTGGATTTGAATGCTCCCTCCCCCCCCCCCTCCCCCCCCCCCTTGCCCCTCCCTCCCCTGCCCACAATGCAGAGATAAAACAACCTACCTGATCTTCATCTTCGAATGCCAGGAGATGGACAAGTTCGACGGCAGGGAACGGGGAGATACCCTTGGGGGTGGTGAAGGCTTTATTCATGGTCTCTAACGCCATAGAGCGTCGCTGGACAAAGTAACGGTGGAGGATGCAGGCATTCAAGAATGATGCCCCTCTGTGTTTAGGGAGGAGAATAAATGATAGATAGGGGAGGTGATTTGCGTGGGTTGATACGTGTGACGTCCATTCAAGGCAGTGCATTAAAAGGACGTCGATCGTAGCAATCCACGTTGTCGTTGTGCAAATCTAAAAGTCCCTATTATCATCCATGATAACTACCCTCCTTCCCCCTCCTCATTGAGAAGTCAAATATAAAGTTGTTAAAACATATCAATAGCACATATCATTTGAAACGACAGTGCTATGTATTTTAACAAATTAATACTCAAGGCTGTAAGATTATTACACAAAAGAAATTCTACAAGTAAATCATTTCTTGGAATGATAGATTGAGTGCCTTGAGTTTAATGGTCTGGAACAAATGTATGCCGAAAATCAATCCAATCTCTTTAAAAAATCAATTGATCTACAAGAAATGAAAACAATCTTACATGAAATACCTGCCTTGAAAATCAAATTTGTTGACACATCTACGATAATGCTATCATTTTTCCTCCTTGCCAAAGTGTTCATAAAATGTTAACAGATAGAGTAAAAATATACAACAAAGGCAATACATTGGTCTTGGAACTAAAAACAATATGTTTGCCTGAAACTGTACAATCATTTAATTTTTTTTACTCAGGCCCTTCAATTTTGTGTGTGCACAAGTCAAGCTATTTAACTTGATAAAAGCTAGTGGCTACCTGATTAGTTTGAAGAATCTGCTGTAGTTGTTACTACTGAAGGCTGCAGAGATTTTGATAGCAAACACCACGGCCTCAGAGTTTCTCACTTCAGGTCGATACTGCTGAACCTCTCTGCAAAACATTAAAAGAGAAAAGTAGAATGTATTGCTGGAATACAGTAATATTCAGATAAAACACTGTATTAACAAATTTAAGCATAACTGTTTTAAGGCTAATCTGGCCTTTACGTCTTCAAAATTTTTGACAGTTCTACCGTCTTTAGAAAGTTTGAAATATTTGGGGGAAACTTAGCGACATCTTTTCTATGTAGCACAGGAGAAAGAAAGAGAAATCATAAAACAGAATTATTTATTTCACATGCATTGAATCACAAAAATACAATAAATAAGATTTTTTTTTTAAGGGGGGGGGGGGGGGGTAGGAAAAGAGAAGGAAATTTCAAAACAACCCACTTTCTTAAAAACTGTTTAGAATTGATCATTGGTGAGCTTTTGAGAAGTTTTCTAGAGTTTAACACAGTATAAAGACAATAAAAACAAAAAAACCTTCTAAATCCCAACTAACCTGAGGATATCCCCTCCGGTGAGGTTGAGCAAGACCTCGTAAGCTCTGAACTCGGCCTCGTTGGGACAGAAGACGCCCTCGTCAGTCAGGTCATGGTAAAACTGTTTCAGACTCTGCATGCACTTGGTTAAGTTCTCGTTGTTGATCTTGGGGCTGAAGGACCTATGGCCCTCCTCGCAGAGTCGATACGAGCAGTAAATGTGAAACCTGAAATCATAAATAAATATATAAATATTAGCGTTGAAGTCAACTTGTAGAAGGTTCTCTGCAGTCCCATTTTATCAAATCAAATTACATTATACCGGTATAATGATTAAATTGAAATTTCCACTTCATTGTTCCTGCATAAAATATTTACCTGTGTATTCCAAGATTCAATATATCACATGTGATCTCGATTTGCGAAAACTAAATGCTACAATATAAATCAATGAAACCAAATTTTAGAAGCTTGCAAAAGTTGCTTGCCACAAAATGATTTTTGATCACTATACAATTCCTGAAAGCTTCTAGTTTTACAGGAGTGAGAAGAGACAAATACTTTTTAGATCCCCAAATATTGCATGTAAAATGACCTGTGAAGAAGCCTGGTAGAATAAACATGACCACAAAACTCGCAACTTTGCAATGTTCAGACATGAAGTTACAATAAATGCAGTGACTCTTCTTTAGCATCATAATATTCAGTGGTACATCGTCCTCCTTTTCGTAACACAATCGACATCAATACCGCTCTTGCATTACAAGCCTACCTTGCACATTTCTCCATGAGGCCGACAGCTGTAGTCTCACACAGCTGCTGCTGCGTGATCTCCTTGCGGATACTCCTCGTCCTGTCCCACAGGAAATCAAACCAGTCTGCCCAGCTCCTCCCGTCGCCGCCCTGCCCCGTCGGCTCTCGATTTATGATCTCTCCCATCAGGTAGTTCATGGTCAGGTCAAGGACGGCCGGAGGTCGAAGTTCAGAGGGCAACGGCTCTTCCTGTTGAGGAGGAGAATAGAACAACTTTATAACTCATTTTTAATCAAAACATTATCTCATGTAGAGTAGCAAACATACTTTCCTAGCAAGATTTTGAGTGACTAAATGCGTAAGATTACTGTGAAAAATTCCATTACTCATTTGTGTTGAATTAGAAGAATGCTAAGAGCCGAACCAAACTGTATGTGTTAACGGAGCATCATGAACATGGTTTTCACAGACATGGGCCACATCAGTTTGATAGATCATTCAGATACTTAAAGAGACTATGTCCCTTTTGCAGCCAACATCAAGTTCTGTAGAACCTTGCATGAATTATGAATATGTCATGTATATGTCGTATCTGTGAAATTCAACATTAGCAGTGTCCTAGTATTCAAATTATGCAAGGAAACCTGTTTTCTTTCAGACTTCGCTGTCATACACTATTGAGTGACTCACTGACATATTTTTTTCTTTGGAAATAACATACATAAAATGAGCTATTAGAGGTACATGAGCATTTATCCACATCAATAACCCACTACTTGTAATGGCCAAAATCAACTAAATTGAATCTTTGTGCAGCACAAAACGTACGACCATTCAGTAAAAGAGTTTGAAAATCAGAATATTACTTAGGTGATTGCAATCACTTAAGTCGATTCAACAACTAATTACTTTCCCACTAAAATCCATTTTCAAGCTCTTTCGTTTTGAGGCAAGTTTTAAATTAGTATTGTCTTTCAAATGCCGTTGGAATTTAACCTTTTCATTTTTGGGCCTGCAAATGGGACATAGTACCTTTAAACAAATATTTTGTATCCATCTTACACATTCCATTTGGTCAGGAGTTCAACATTACATTGGTATAAATATAGGTAAATGGGACTAAAATGCCTGACACAAAATTGGTTACCTGATCTGCAGATGACCTGCTGTACTCCTTTACCGCATTCTGGTGACAAACATTGGGACTTACTCCTTTCTCCATCTGCAAGTACAATCAAAATAAACATAGAACATCAGAAATATGGTTAAGAGTCATGCTGGTTCAAAGCAGTTATTGCAATATACCATATCACCCACGATAATGATACATGAAGAATGAAAAAGGATTAAAAAATTGCCAATTGCCAGATAAATATTATATAAATATGTAGATATACCTCATTGTACGTAAATTGCAGGATTGTTTATAATGTCAACATTTTAATCAAAGTATTTTTCATAATGTGATTATGCAGGGACCCTCTGAAAAAATAATGTATCAACTATTGATGTGGCTACCTTGGCTAAATAAGAGTTTAAAGATACTTTTTTTTTAATTCTATTTAATTCTAGTGATAAGGAATGTCTTTTAAGCAGATATGTAGAACAAGAACAGCTGAAGACCCCCAAGTCTATAGGAAATAGAGAGATATCAGTAGATAGATAGATACACATTTCAATATGGAACCTGATCTAAAAATAATACCGGTAGTAATAATATCCCAGTCTTATCATTACCCTGTCAGAGAATTACTATTCTGCACATAACAGTGCACTTTCTCCATTCTCTGGGGACAATTCCAGCTAGTCGCCATTTTTACGAGCGCACACATGCTAATTCAATCACAACAATTTTGTATCCTACCGGGTACCGATTTAAACACCAGGGTGGAGAGAAGAAATGTAGATGAAATACCTTGCTCAAGGACATAAGTGCCGTGCTTGGGCTCGAACCCACGACCTTTGCATTTTCGATCTAGAATAAGAGTCTGCCAATCAATTTGAAATTCTCTGATCAGTTTGACAGGTTATATTATTTCAAACTTGAGTTCAAAGGTCACTCACCTTCTGTCCGGGCATCATCTCATAAGGACTGAGTCTCCGCTGGACTTCTCTCATGTATCTCTCTTTCTCTGGACACATGTCTGGACATGACCCGGTCATCTTCACGGCTGTAGCCAGTTCACTCTTTTTGGTCATTCCTTGAAAAGAAAAAAAAAGAAACATAAATAAACTAAGACATCTTTATTCCTAAGGACAACGTCTCCTCTGGACCTTTCTCTGGACATGTATCGGTCATCTTCTTGGCTGTAGCCAGGTCACTCTTTTTGGTCATTCCTTGAAAATAAAATAAAATGAAAACAAATAAACTAAGACATCTTTATTCCTAAGGACAACGTCTCCTCTGGACCTTTCTCTAGACATGCATCGGTCATCTTCTTGGCTGTAGCCAGGGCACTCTGCTTGGTCATTCCTTGCAAAATCAACACAAATACAATGAAACATGCTGTAACAATCACCTGTACCGATAGACTACCTGTCATATTATGACTACCTGTGGCTCTTCTACATTGTTTCTCATTTGAAACCTGTATTAAGTAGCCTGTACATAAAGACCTCATCTCTTGTGTTCCTGAAGTAGTCTACTTCAACAGGTTAAATGTACATTAAAGCATTCGTTCACCACAGACTGAATACAATGAACATGCATGAAGGCTCAGTGATAGGGATTCCAAACTATAAAGTTGATGCCCCAATCCCCTTCGGTACGACATTAATTCTTTATTACCAGGTCCCTCAGATATGATGCAAAGCCATAATTCTCCTGGCTGCTTACTGAAAAGCATATACCGGTAGTAGTTTTCTTATTAGCAGAATAAATCATCAAATCATCATCACAACCATGTACACAAATTTCAGTCCTTGAAAGGCAGGAAATCTTTGGTTCTCATTAATACATACAATGATAAGACATTATTTCAAAAGAAATATAACAAATTTGGTCATCAAGAACAGTCTTAACAGAGCTTTTGGAAGAGTTTTGGGAGAAAATGGCCCTCCAGCCCTGTTTACATTTTATGTTGATACCACGCTTGGCGGCTTTTGGTACAAATTGTGTAAACTTACCTTTTCTGATTTGTTTGTCCCATTCTTCTAAAGCTTCGTATCTCTCCGAGGCTGTATGTAATCCTCTAGTGTTTCTCCCTATAAGAAAGCATAATTATGTGGACATTAATGATAAGCCAGGTCAAAAGAAATAATGTTCATAGTAACACATATAACACAGATAGCAATAGCATCTAAAGCTTGTGCTATCGTTAGAGAATCAACCGCTAAATAACTTTGGCAAAGAACTAAACAAAAATATTACATAGCTTGTACAAATAGATTTACATATTTCACACAGCAAGGGAAATCTTGCACTATTTTGGAGAACAAGTAATATTTTGATATCATACTTTTGACTATATATACAACATGACGCAAGCGTCCTACATATTAATGAAAAGAATAATTCTGAAAAATATGAAATTTGCATCATTTTGGTGAAAAGCATTTTTTTTCAAATCACACTTTTGAATATACACATATGACATGATGTAAGCTTACTACACATTCATCAACAAAAATATTTGAAAATTATGAATTATTTGACATCAAAGACTTTTCTTGATTGATCATATCATCTTTCTGTAGAGGTGTCGTAGTCGAGTGGATATGTCACCGGACTGTGGATCACAAGGCCGCAGCTCTAGTCCCGTCGTGGCACTAATGTCCTTTGGCAAGACATTAATCTACATTTGCCACACTCAACCCAGGTGAGGGAAATGGGTACCTAGTAGGATTATTCCTTGAAATGCACTGTGCACTGATAACGGCTGCTGGAGCTAAAGATAGAGTAATAATTCCAAGGCTCTTTGGAAGCGCATAGAGAGGTTATATTAATGTGATATGCACTATACAAGAACCAAATATTATTATTATTATAATTAATATCTTTTGCCATACTGTCTTGTATATCAATGCTAAGTAACACTGCTCACCCGTATAAGCTGGAGGAGGTGGAGGTTTTTCTCTCTTTGGCGGAGGATCTGCTTCTGTCTTAATCTCACTGTTAGATGGAGGGACATTTTCATCTGTAAAACAAAGTGAATCAAAGAATATGAATTAAAAGTTAATCGGAGGGAAAAACTGTCAATGATGCCATAAACTGAATAACACTTTTTACCCCCTTACTCCTAAAACAATGAAATACACATCAACAGTTAAACAATCTTTGAGCATTAATATTTTGCTTCAGATTACTTTTCTTTATTCATAACCGGTACATATCATTAACTATTGGAAGAGTGAGGGGGTGGGGGTATTTGAAATCATGTGAAATCTCAGGGACAGGTAAAGTACTTGAATGCAGGGTGGGATAGATAGCTGTAATACATGAGTACACATATGCATTTGGAAAAAGTTTTCTTGAATAACAATTGGGCATCTTTTCTCACTGATTTTAGTGTACTGATATAATGTATTAAAAATTCTAGCTTTGGCAAAATATTTGCTGATCAAGGACAAAAGTTGAAGGCAGACAGGAATGAGTAATAACCAATGACGCCATATTCAGGTCCACAAAGATGTACAAAAGATAAAAAAGAACTCACCACTCTTTCGCTTTTCTTTGCCTTTATCTTTCTGCGCCCAGAAGATTGTAACGGGTCGGGTCCCTACTTTCAATGTCTTGACATCACGCTTTGCTCTAGCTGCCGATTCCTACAGAAAATCCAACATAATAAAAAAAAAACATTACAAAAATAGTTTAAATTGAAATGAATGCATGACCACAAGAATCTGTCAATTGCAAGAACCTCAAGAACTTTGAATGGATTTTATTGTTGTTTTTGCATGCACTGATATCGAATTTCCACTTATTTGTATATCAACCTCTTAATCCCCTTTTAAGAATACATACCTTCTCATGTATGTCTTAATTAGACCATATAAGACACATTTGTCAATTAATGATAATATTTGTTTAATAATGATCATGTCCATATCATTGCACAAACTCACATGGTCTTCAAAGTACACAGTGGCCATCGTCTTTCGAGGGTTCACCGTTGCTTTCTTCACTTTGCCAAACTTGGAGAACAACTTGTTTATGTAAATTCGGTTGTTCAACTGGTCAGGAACATCTTTGACGATGATCGTGGTCAAGTGATTGACCTCGCTTCTGCTGACGATCAAAGAAGTCTCCTTCTTCCCTCTTGAAGACTCTGGGTAGAGATAGGAGCAAAGAACAATGGAGAAATAAATAAAAACATAATAATGGTGGGATCGAGCTAGGGTTCTCAGTTGGAAATTGTTTACCTTTGGCCCAAAGTGAGGGAAATATGGTATTGCAGAATAACACAGAAGATTTTGAAGGATCAAAGCAATTTTGCAGGTTGATAGTACTGCATGCACCAATATCGACATATTGATCACCTTTGCTTGTAACCTTGTCTGGGAGCATTTGCCCCTGATGTTTTTTCTTGGACATCCTCCACATGTAGAATGAGGATCAAAGGTATTATGCATTAGTGAAACCCAGGTTAGAGTAATGTAGCAGCTTATCCACTTTTTTTTTTATTACTAAAGATGAATAGCCAATATGACATTTGTAAATGATGAATTGTAAACAATAAATACATAACATACACTGACTTTATTAATATTAAGCATCATGAGTATACTAATTTTGAGCATCGAAGGAGGTTGGTTGTAAGACCTGAGAATATAGAGAAATTTGTGATTATTCTCTGCAATGTCAAAAATTGGTTTGACACATTATCTACACACACTATTTATGCACACTATCAACGGAGTCGGGCTTACTCGGACCAAAGAAAACCCTGGCCAGCTTAGGGTTAGAGGTAGGGTTAGGGTAAAATGACAAAAAATGACAGTTTTTGCAGCGCGGCCGAGTTGTCCCCAGGTCCGAGTTAGCCCGGATCCCTATCAACATAATAATATATTATCACAATTTTTGTCGATATTCAATAATAAAAGAAAAACAACATGTGCAAGTGAATTCTATTCCTACCTTTGGGAGATCTTTCCTCACTTCGTTGTTTCTTGGACTCGGCTTCCCTGCGTCCACTCACATCCTCTACAGCTCTGCCAAAGAGACCACTCCTCTTGACCGGTGCCCTCCCCTGCATGCTCTCCTTCTCGATCTTTGGCTTTGAGGGCGCCGAACCAAAGCTTTCCATGTCCGAGATGTCTGACCCAAACATGTCGTCATGGCTAGTGAGAGGACGCTGAGACACCGATGATGGTTTGGAAGGCGAGAGGTCTCTCTTGAGAGAGGTTCTCCTGGGTTGCTGGAAGGCTACTTCGTCCTTGCGAGGGGAGATCTGTCCAAAGGAACCACTGCTTCTTTTACTCTCATTTGGTGGAGCTGAATCTCTGGAGAGAATACGTCGGTCTGATGTCGGAGCATCTTGGGCCTCAATCGATCTACCAATACCTGCCTCATCATCACCAATACCTGCCTCATCATCGCCAACTGGACCAAACGTTATCTGGAAGCTGGGTTGGTTTGTTCCTGCATCCTCAAGGGAAGAGTCAGAATCAATAATACCCTGTCCAAAGAGAGATGGTTTTAGTCCTGTCCCAAAAGATCCAAATGTTGTTGACTGAGATCCAAACACAGAAGACGAAGAGGGAACACTTGGTTTGCCAAACATACTAGACGGTGCATCTCCAAAAGAGGATTCTTGAGTTCCAGTTCCAGAAGACAATGCTTGAGAGAAAAGAGAAGACCCTGGCATTGATCCGATTTTGCCCTGCGTGAAAAGTTCTGACTCAGAGGAGTCTGAAGGAACGTTGGTTGGCTCTCCAAACTGTCCCACCCTCAAAGTGTCTGGAGCAGAGGTACCTGGTGCCAGGTCCGGGTTGTTCATTGGACTGATAAATCGCTTTCCAGCATCTAATTTCACAAGAACAAAGATGTCACTCAAAATAAAACTTAAAAGAAAAAAACTTTTAAAAATTGTTTTATGTCAAGTAAAACTTTCGTCCAATTTCAATGGATATCTCTTATTGTTCTTTTTTATTTTACTTATTAGGCCATGTAAAAAAATATACATGTTTAGCGTCCCCGTCGGCTTCCTTTTTGGGAGCCGCCTCCTGTTTTTTTTTTTTTTAAAGAAAAAAACCTGAAAAACACTGCTAAAATGGATCTATTTCTGATTTAAAAAAAAAAAAAAAAAATGTCGGCGGCTATCTTGAAAAATAGCCCGACTGTGAGGGAAAATGTACCGAGCGGCCATTTTGAGCGGCCATTTTGAAAACAGGACGCTAAACATGTTTGTTTTTTTATTTGGCCTTAGAGGCATTTAGAACTTATGGTCTTTGTAAACTTGTTTCACCTCCTAAAATACAAAGAGAACATGAGAATGTTAGATGTTCAAAAAATGTTTACCTCAGCCTCAGTCACACCACCAAACTGACTCCACATCGACTTCAATACGACTGATTTTTTGTCATTTTGAGTATTAAATGTTGATAGTTCTGTTGTGGGTCCTATGTTGGTTTATATTGGTCTGATTAATCATTTAATACAGGCTTTTCTGTACATGTATGGAACAAAATTATGAAAAATAGTCACCTGTCCTCATAGGGCAGGTTTCCACTTACAGGAAGTTCAGGTTATTGAAAGGTGAGCATTTTTTGTTCTCAAAGTCTTTGCCCAAGGTCTTACCCTTTTCTCTTACATTCAGGAGTAAAACTGTATCTGTCAAGATTTTAGTTTGGAATTTATTGAAAGTTAGTAGAAGTTTTATTGCTTTGTTTTATATTTTTTGAATGAGCAGATGTTTTTCCTGAAAGAGGGAAAGGCCCAAAAGTATTACCTTCTCTACCTCTCCTTCTCTACCCTTTTTCCTAACATTCAGGAGTAAAACTGAATCTGTCAAGATTCTAGTTTGAGAATTTATTGAAAGTCAGTACCGGTAGAATTTTTTCTGCTTTGTTATATATTTCTCAAATGTGCAGATTTTTTTTTTAAAAGAGGGAAAAGCCCATCTGTTACCTTCTCTACCTTTCCTTCTCTGCCCAGCACCAGGATCTGGTTCATCTTTGGACCTTCTCCTTTTCTCCGGGCCCGCTCTCTTTCTCCCAAGCTCATGGGGCCCACTAGATGGCCCTGCTCTGGCTGCCTGTCGTGAGTGCTGCTGGCTAAGTCGACGCACTGCTTCCTTTTTCTGCAATGAGATCAAGATACTAATTTATTGTTTAGATTTTCACTAGGCCTATTTACTTATTTAAATTTAAGTTTTAAAAGGCATCACATTCTGCCATATTAGTCATACTCATAGATCCACCAAGGTCAAGGCATAATTTATCGTGAAACTGAAATGATAAGCCATTAACCTAAACAGTGAGGAAACCACCATTTATTCTGCAAATCTGCACATGCCGCGCTGCTTCAATCGACATTTTCATTGGCAATAAGCATTGGCATCGCGTCGCTGCGCCTCACACACATTTATTAGGGAGGCCAATGCCCGGGCGTAAGGCTTCTACACCTACGATTTGTGCGCTCGTCGTCCACTTCAAAAAATTAGCAGAACAAAAAAAATGATGTAAAAATAAAAATTGATGAAAATAAGAAAATAAAATACAATTATACATTTCAAAACATACCTATAATCACGGATCTGTAACGGTCTTTCACCATTTGTTGACGATCTTGCAGATTTTGACGTATTTGTATCCAATAATTGTCGTAGCAAAGCTACATGATGAGCACGCACCACCGACTAAGAAAATCCTAGAGGGCGTAGAGGTTTGCTCACTAAAAACCTTCTCATTGGCAGAAGGTAGACCCTAAAAATATGGGATCCGTTTTGAGTAAAGAACTTTGGATAGAGATCAACATTTCAGATGTTCACAATTGCCACTTCTAACAACTAGAAAATATAAAGAAAAAAGATTATATCTTTTTAAATACAGATTTTTACAAACTGAACATTCGAAGGTAGATAGAATACGATGTTTCTGTCAATCTTGCGTTGGTTTGAGCCCTATAGCTACACCCATCTCAAAATGAGAAGGAAAACTGTGAACAGTGACGTCATTGTTCGCGTAAAAAAAAAGAAGGGTATTGCGACATATGTCTGAGCTCCGGTCAGATCGTGCTCCAAGCGTAGTCTTACTTATAGTACCTTATTCTCACAGCACTAGGTACGAGTGTCGTGCAGTAATGTATAAGAAGTCTTAAAAAAGATATTTCAGTAAAAAAAAAAAGTCTCTAATTGAGAATTGGAATGAAAGCCATGATTTGAAGGTGTGTGTTTTGTGTATGATACATGGTTAGTGAGTACCGTACGTTACGTATAGGATCTATAGCAAGAGAGAGAGAGAGAGAGAGAGAGAGAGAGTGAGAGAAATAATATAGTACACGTCTGCGAACGTACGTTGCATGCTGATTCCGTATTGTGTTCGCTGCAAGATGGATGTTAATTGGACCTCGTAACTTCTCGATCGTTGATAATGCAGTCAGATCTGATTGATCTTTACTCATGAGGAAATACTATTGGATTTGGAATACCACCTTAACAGAGACGCCAAGGTAAAAGATCGGCAATGCGTGACATTTTCATTTTTCGGCGCGCGAGCGCGTGTACGAGGGTATAACACACGTATAGGTATGGCGTTTTTTTTTAATCTAGCGTGCGCACCGTGCGTGAGAGCCGTTTTCAGACCCTCCAAATGCGTGACGTCACGCCTAATGCGTGACACTTGGTAGCTCTGCCTTAAGGTAGGCCTAATTGTTAATTTTAATTCTTTTCTAGGATTATATTGACTACATTCACGTAGATCTACGTTTATTTTTTCTGTCTGTTCATGTTTTGTCCCTCCATGGCTTGATTTCAGGACTGCGGCTTGCAATGCAATTACCTAGCTGTGTCGGTGTGTGCGACCGATTCAAGGCTAGCCGGTGATGATGAATGGAATTTTGCGCGAAGTTTTGAACTTGTTGTCCGGGCAATGACACGCCCCATCCCCTCGGGCCTGTCTAATTATGAACGTAATTTTGGGACATAAAATATAATTGTTTCAAGGCTCTTACGTACGGATAGGCGTAGAAGGAAATGGCTACAAAACAGCCGAATATCTTCTATTTTATGGAACTTATGGAGTCGGCAG
Source organism: Strongylocentrotus droebachiensis (assembly GCA_035222895.1). Lineage (NCBI taxonomy): Eukaryota > Metazoa > Echinodermata > Echinoidea > Camarodonta > Strongylocentrotidae > Strongylocentrotus > Strongylocentrotus droebachiensis. Next base: position 60,965 of record JAVYIG010007987.1, read on the forward strand.
ATGGGTGAGTTGTCTTAGTGAAAGTAAATGCTTTCTTTTAATCTTAGTTTTATTAGATTCTATAAACAAATTAGTAATTAAAAAGTTAGATTTGGGCATTGGCCTCCCTACAATTTATACAGGCTAAATCTACACATAGTCTAGAGGGTCTATTGACATTCACACAAGCCTGTGCGTGCAAACGAATGAGTGGTTTTCAAAAAAAAGGGTAAGAGTTCAGATATAGCCAGGAGAAATTATTGACCTATTGCTTAATTTGAACACCACTTCACGTTGGAGTTACGTTATCCTGGCGCGTCGAAAAAAACAAATTAGACAACACCAGAACCATTGATACGGGACTAACGTGCATTTCATCACATTCACAATGCAGTGAGAAGTTAATTCGCTAACTTTTGTTCATGTGTGCTTAGAAGAAGAGAAATACCTCACCTTTTTCTGACTATAGCTTCCCCTGCTACTCATGGTGATTTCTGTTAAAATGCAGATCTCGTAGCATTTTAGAACAAAACTTTATTATTTTCAGACAGAGTTGAATTTCGCTATCTGTTATCGCGCCAGCTACGTTCAGAATCTACACAACCAGCACGAACCAACAACGTCAAGATGGCGATGCAAGCAGCCCGCCGACAAAATGTAAGCATTTTTATTTTGATAGGACTCGACATTACTTTACCCTTGTTTTAAAACAAAATAATATTGTGAATAGTATTATGTAAATATCAGAGAGTTTTAATTGTTTCAGAAAGTGATTTATTCTGTAGTAAATGAAGTTTCCATAAGAGAGAGAGAGAGAGAGAGAACAGCAGCGTGAAAAAAAAGCCAAAATCCTCCCGGCATGACCGCCGTCGCGCCCTGCGTGGTGAGCTCTGACTCTGCTGCTGCCCTAAAATGATTGTGTCATTTGAAGATACACGAAGAATGTAAAAATTAATACAGTTTTTGCCCCGACGGAGATCTAAAAACAATAATTATCGGCAAGGTTTTGTTGCACCTACGGAGATCCAAAAACAATAATTATTGGCAAGACTTTGTTGCCCCGACGGAGATCAAAATTCTAAAAACAAGAATTATCGGCAATGTTTTGTTGCCCCTACAGTCTAGTATGAAGGGGTGACCAAAGTTCGCGCAGATTTTAGAACAAATTAGAAAATGTGATATTCGATCCATGTTTTCTCATATTCTACACAAATTTATTTATTTTAATGACTACCAAATGGACGGCAAAGTATTTTACTACCAATTGGTTCAACTACAACATTTATCGTCGAAGGATTTCGGAGATATCGCGATCTAAAAATTCGATGTCCGATCGTGCATGCGCGCTGCATCTAAAAAAGTCATAAAAACAACGAGACCTAAGTTCACGCACGGGGGTTAACAGCTGATTTATACAAAAATACGATCCATCAAAAATAAGGTAATTTGATAATTTGCAAGGCAAAATATCATACAACCAGACGGTACCACTTATTACTTACAATTTTGAGGATATCTGCTCTCAAAATGAAGATTTCCAGACCCTTATCGGTAAGTTGGTAATTTTTCGGAACGGACGCAAATAACTGCAAAATGTGCCGATCTTTTGTCAATATTTTCACAATTTCGCACCCAATTCCAAAGAAAATTTCGTTTCTGGGTAATTTTATGATCCTCTTTCCATTGGTGATATCAGATTTTCGAAATCTTACCGATTTTTTGAGAAAGCGAACTTTGGTCACGCGCGAACTTTGGTCACACAGCCATACAGATTTCTTAAAACAATCATTATTGGCAAGACTTTGTTGCCCCTACGGAGATCTAAAAACATTATGTCTTCATCGAAATAACTGAATGCTTGAGAATTTACACACTTGTAAAAATATGTGTATTTTCAAAACGGTTAAACGAAACCGCCCGTATACATTTAACGGTTAAACGTTTGGCACAAAAACTGTAATGACTCGGGCTTAATGTTGATCTATCAGTATCACTTACGCAGCATAGATTCTAGGGACTTTCACGTCATGAACGGTAATTCCTCTGGAATACGGACTGTCAGTGTCATGTCACGGTCAGCTCGTAAAAGTATACGTACGTTGGACTAGTGGGGGTACACATTAAGTAATTACGCTGAATCCGTTTTTCGCATTGCCAGCACGCAGATCGGTAACCCTACACCTACACACGCGGACGGTCCTTATCTTTAGACGCGATTTGTCTGCATTTACGAAGATATCCTCGTTTATGCGGACGGTCCGTGTTCTCAGTCCAGTGTCCCTTCTGATAATACATATCCAATTTATTGTAGATCTAGACTATACCCTGTACTTCAGAGTTTTGGGAAATAATCACACATTTTTGTGGGTTTCTACCCCATTTTTATTGTTCTCCCTGAATTGGCTGAAAGATCATAGGATAACGCAATTCACATTTGCAAGCATGTCTGGTCAGGCGAATGCTGTTATAAATGAGCTCTACACTCAACAGCAGTCAGAGCCAGAGGCTAGGGCTTGTCATTTTACCCAACTTTGGTGAAAATATTACAAATACCACACAGATAAAATCACCCTAGTTTTTACAGAGTCAGGCTAACTCGGACTTGGGGTGAACTCAGCCTTGCTGCAAATGCAAGGCCGAGTTAGCCCTGTAGGGTTATCGATCATGAAATACCCGCTGGTGCACAAGCGGCACAGTTTTTGTTATTAAAACATGACAGTCAAAATTTTGGCTGGAAAAAGTAGCCCTCTAGGCTCTAGGTGGTTTTGTTTCTTTTGTAAGTTAAATCTCTAGTTGAATAAGGATTCTACAGGAGTCCAGGACCATATGTTGCAGAATTATTGTGGATTTATACTCAAATCATGGAAGTCCATTCATATGGTTTGTAGGTCCTCTTTGGAAAGGGAAGTACTATGTGAAGTCAGAGTTATTGAAAGACAACCAAAAGTAAACATAGATTAAACATTGTTTGAGTGCAAATCTTTATAGTGTAAAAGCCTTGACTATGTTTGGAGGGTGCATCTCTGACAGTGATTTCTATCACCTATTCATATACCCGGTAATTAGAATTCTCATGTTAATTTACCAAAAATGTTATCTTAATTTTGAATTCCATTTTGTAGGTTCGTCTCCCTCCGGAGGTGAACAGAATTCTGTACGTGAGGAACCTGCCCTACAAGATCACAGCTGAGGAGATGTACGACATCTTTGGAAAGTATGGAGCCATCAGACAGATAAGAGTGTAAGTATTTCATCTTCCAGGAGTTGTAGAATGATACTTGTAAGATAGTATTAAGTGCATGCAAATGTTTTTGGGGAAGTCCATTTTCATTCAGTGCATAATTAAGATGAATATAGTTGCAGGGACGTATGAGTCATAGGCCTACTGTTTCAGGTGCTGCCAAGAAATAGAGATGACAGATCTTTCAAAGAAAAAGTGACTTTGTCTCACCACTGTGCTTTCTGGGTCAATGAGGACCATAGGCAAAATGTCTTCAAAATTTGTCTGGTAGTTTGGCCCATAAACTTCCAAACAAATTTGTGTGTATCATACCGACTTCAAATCTTCGGAGAATAAAAGTTTTCATTTGAAAGATATCATTATGTGCATGGTGTTATTGCTCTGGCTAATATGTGACCCGGCACCACAAAACCAACAAAAAGTCGCAACCAGCGATTCTCCGTAATCAGCTAAAATGTCAATTTAGGTGAAAAAAATAGATTTTTGTTTTTTTGGATTTTCTGAAAGAGTGGTCTTTTCTGTACCTAGTATCAAAATTTGGAAGTCTAAAACATAGTAGAAGATGTGTTTTAAACGGTTTTTCTAGACCAGTTTTTTTCGCACAGCCTTCGGTCTCTTCCAAAATTTGATCACTTTTCCCGAGCGAAATTATCGTAGTCCGGAAATGGTCGGTCGTTGCTAACGGGTCGTGCTACGCAGGCTGTGATTGGTCCGTTATAGCAATCACATCCGAGTTCCAGATTTGCGTTCGTCTTATATTCTCCGTTAACGACTTCGAGTAGCTTGAGTTGTTGCATTTTCAAACTTGTGATAAAGGATGAGAAAGAGTTGTTGCATTGTAAACTTGTGATACAGGATGAGAAGGAGTTGTTGCATTTTTAAACTTGTGATAAAGGATGAGAAAGAGTTGTTGCATTTTAAACTTGAGATACAGGATGAGAAAGAGTTGTTGCATTTTCAAATTTGTGATAAAGGATGAGAGAGAGTTGTTGCATTTTTAAACTTGTGATACAGGATGAGAAAGAGTTGTGACATTCCCTAAATAATTTTGTTTTCATTTCTGTGCTTCCAAATTTATTCTCCCATAAGAGTTTTGAAATCAAGTTCTTATTGTAAACACACATTCACACTCTTGATATCATCATTTTGCTTACAGCTATCATAATTCTCCCCCTTCTTTTCCCTCTCTGTCTCTCTCTCTCATTCTTTCTATTTTTTGTTATTCTATGTTGGTGTCTTTACTGTGTGTCTCCTGCCTTTCTTTATTTTTATACCACTTTCTGGCTGGTATTTATGAATTGCTTCCATTAATTATCATCAGGATGGCTACTGGAAATGAAAGAGCAAGTCATAGTAAAAATACTTTGAACCTCCTGTGAGAAAGAAAACAGTATGGGAATTAAGTATAAAGCAAGTTCATAATGCGGTTACAAATAATTGCCCAGATGTATACAAAACAAGTTGGTGACAAGCAGTGTTATGTAAGGGGGAACAAAAAGACTCCGGGTCCACCATGAATAGGCATTGTCTAGTGCAGGTGTCTCGGCACTATGTTGCAGTTCACTTAATCTGTCCAATTACAACTCTATACATTTACAACATAATAACTTTTGAAAGACTTAAGTCCACACATTGAAACCCCAGAAACATAATGAACAGACTATGTTTGACCATCAGGCCAAATTTCAGCCTAATCTGAAAATCTCTTCATAGTGGTTGCTATGGCCTTTTGATTCACCCTTCTATTGATTTCCCTGTGGTTTGCTTGCTCCGCATGCTTGAATAGCCCCAAACTTTAAAGCTCTCTTTCTCACAATTTAATACCAGTAACCTCCCTCACCAGCTCTTTTCATTCACTAAATTGAAAGGGTTAGGAAGCTTCAATTTGGACAAGTAATATACCATTTTAATGAGGAGAACTTCTTCTTTCATAATCAGATGAAATCAGGAAAATAATTTTTTGCGACTTTTTGTTGGTTTTGTGGTGCCGGGTCACATATATACAATGTCCAAAATCCCATCTTATCTTATTGCAAGTGTTGCAGACTCTTACCAGCATGTACACAAGTGGTGTACATTGAAGTTAGCCAGATTATGATTATATGAAATTTACCTTCAAACAAAGTTCAGGAATTGATTTAAATTTGTGATCTTACAAGGGTAAAAACGTGGTTAGATGCCACAAAGTAAGTGGCAGTGCCTTAACCATTTGTGTGTTGTCACCCGAGGGTGAATTCCGTCCTTATCAAGGGGAGTGCTAACCTTCTCTCCTTTCATACAACACAAGAGCCATGGGCTGGGAGGACCCTTATATATATCTCACACAGGATAAGTATTATAGGCACAGTTAGTATTTACTAACATCTGTTAAAAATGTATGTGTTCTGTGCAAAACTGGCAGCATTTTCCTTGCAAGTCATTAAATATAAATTTCTAGAACAAATGCTGAAGTCTCTGCATTATTAACATGCTTCATGCAAATGTTACAGCATAAAAACACTCAGAAAGTGGGAAATATGCAAATGATATGTAAATTAGGCAGCTGTGCTCATTTGCATACATTCATCTTCGCGGGCAGCTCTTTGAATGAAAGAGCAAGTATTGACATTGCTATAATGCCTTAGTCTCAGTACCCTTTGCATAAGTCATGTAAATGTTAGAAGTAAAAAAAACATCCAGAAAATGGGAATTATGCAAATGATATGCAAATGAGGCACCTGTGATCATTTGCATACTAGCCATGTCCTCTGATGGCCATCTATTAAATGATGGAGTAATGTACTGCCATTACAACATGTTCATGTAATGTGTATGTTATGTCACTTAATAAGAGTGATGTTGTCTCAAGATGAAATGCAAATGAGCCTGAGGTCAAAGGTCATGGGTCAGTGCACTTTAACAAAGGATGTGACATACGGTCTGTTCTATGGTGTGGTGAATGTTTCGGCATGATCACACTTTCACCATGTGTTTGGAATGCCTCAACTCTGTTGTTTAATACAATACTGGAACATATATTCATGATATTTTTTCTTTAATGTTTCCTAAACCAGAGGTGTCAATGCAGACACAAAGGGGACAGCCTATGTGATTTATGAAGACATCTTTGATGCCAAGAATGCCTGCGACCATCTCTCAGGTTTCAACGTCTGTGGCAGGTACCTGGTTGTTCTCTACTACCAGTCAAATAGGGTAAGTGCTAAACATGGTTGTATTCTTTCTGTTTATATTCAGGTAGATGTTGAATAAGATATCAAGGAAATATCTGTCATAAAATTATTTCATGAATAACTTACAGTACATGTTATCCATTTTGAAAAGATAAATATTGTTTTATGTGTATTTTGTACTTATTTTGACATTAAATTCACTCTAACTCATTTTGCATAAAGTGTGACAACGTACTATGTGTAGTTTTATGCTTACCTTTCCAAACAGTGGTTACTCTAATGATATGAATTATAATCATGTTGAAATTTTACCTGACATAGCAACAGTATGCAACCTGCATTTTGATTATTATAGTAGCAACCCTTGTCGTCAATGATGCATGATATTACAAGATCCAAAGCTGTAGTATGTCTGCTCTCAACGCAATAGTGTAGGGGTATTAACCCTATCTTAACTGGGGGGGGGGGGGGTCAATTTGACCCCCCCCCCCCCCTGTAGAAATTTCGCGACTACTCCGAAACCGCGGTAGATATAACATTTTCCTTTCATGACTTTTTACTTTCGAGTCTTACGCATCTTTTAAAACAATTTTTTCGAAAATCGGACCTACGGTTACAAGGTCACGTGACCTTTTGTCTTTGCATGTCAGCCCCAAAATCGCTCATTTTCGTGATTTGTGTACAAAACATATGTAAAAGTCATTTTTCCTAAAAATAGATAAAACATTGGTTATTCAGTCTTGTTTAAAGTTTAGATGTTTGTTTTGGGGTCAAAATAGTGGAATTGTAGTTATAAATGAAACAAACAACAAAAACAATAAAATACATAAGTTAAAAAAACAATGAAATACATAAGAAATTATAAAAACAAGAGATAACATAAGGAATAACCTAGCTCTTCCAATTTTTTGTGTTATATTATTATTCCAAATGGTCTAATTAATATATGTAGTGAAAAAGAATACTTAAATATGAATAATCTATGATTTATGGGCAGAAATGTGAATTTTAAGACCTTATTTGCATAAATTATCATAAATATGCAAATGAGTGAATTTTTAAAAAAATTGAAATTACCATAGTATTCTATACACTTCACTTGACATGCATGCAAATTTTCGCGGCGATCGGCGGTGAAACGGCCGAGATCTTAGGGGGGGGGTCAAATTGACCCCCCCCCCCCCCCAGTAAAAACCTGGTCTGAAATAGCCCAGTTAAGATAGGGTTAAAGTCTGGAGTTACTAGACTAAACCTAAAGATAGACAGAAAGAGTAGGTATTTATCGACGTATTCCAGACTCAACCGGTTTCATCCAGAGCAACAAATAAAAAAAATCCATTTTGATCTGAAAACTCATAATCATTCATGATATCATGCCTAGGCATTCGGAAAAGAATCAAAAAATTTGAGTAATTTCCTTATTGGTACTGCTGTCAGCATTTCTATGTTTAGTATACTAATGTAAAACCTTATCGCATCCAAGAATGTAGCCTTCAGATGATGGTTTTGATGATCATTAACAATATTCTCCCTTCTCTCTCTCTCTCTTTCTCTCTCCCCCTCTCTCTCTCTCCCTCTCTCAACAGGCCTTCAAGAAGATGGATGAAGCGAAGAAGCAGGCAGAGCTCGACAAGATGAAGGCCAAATACGGACTGAGTACACCCGAGATCAAATAATATTCACCAACTCATAGACTAAAAGACTCATTTAATTAAACATCACTTAAGAAGGTCTATGGACCAAGTATAGTGTACTTCCAAAGTTGGATAGCATCCACCAACTTGTGTCACAGACTAGTGGTGTTTAATAGTGAAAGACGCCTTGTCAGATCAAGACCAGACACAATTAGCGCCCGTCAGAGTCGTCATGAATCTGGAGGAGTCCAACAGTGCAAGGCATTTGGATTGTTGGAGTTTACTTTACAAGTGAAGTTGACTGCCTTGGGCACCCGTTCATGCTGGTGCTGGCAGGAATTCTGTACTGGCGATGCATTATGGTCCAGATTTGTGCCTTTGGCATTATGGAAGTGGTAGACATGTTCTGGATAAATAACAGAAAGAAACATGCCTCAAGTTGAGGATAAAGCAAACTACAAAAAGTAAAGGAAAGTTCGCTTTAGTGAGGCCCCTTCTATTAAATCCTATCACGATTCCATTATCTCTTTTTTCAGTGGTAAAACTAAATTACTTTTGGGGGCTAGGGTGTTTAAAATGGTTGGTAAAAAGATACTGCACATACAGTCCAGACGGCAAAACAATCTTCTAATTCCCATACATGTACACGCTCTAAATTTTCTTATGTGTGAGATATCTATTCAGTTCTGTTCAGACACAAATCCACCCTATCTGAAAACACAAGAATTTTAGGAAGGTGGGGGGGGGGGGGGGGGGAGATTGGGTTCTTACTGACAGAACTGTAAGTAGTTGTAAAAGTATTCTTTCATTTTCAGAAATGCGTTTGTTAGATGTTGGTTAGTTTGAAATGCATTATTAAGTGCCAGAGATGATCATTGCGGCTTTAAAATGAACCTGAACTTGCCCATGATTACATGTATGTGTCCCCCACTCTCCCCTCTCCTGGGTTACATTCATTCTCTTTTGTTTTTTCCAAATCATGACAGTGTTGACATTCAAAGTTGTAAATATTTTGTGAATAAATGTTTTTAATATGAAACACCATTTTCATGTCCATAAATACTTAGTTTTCTTTAATATTTAGGTGTCGGTGTGCTTGCTGTGGGAAAGATGATGAAAGATGAAAAAAAAAGAGTCCACATACCAGTACTAAAAAGAAAGCAAAACAAAAGATAACTCATACATTTTTTCTTTGGTGTTTGGTGGTTTATTCAGGTTTAAATCCAACAACAAATGTACTGTTTCCACAAAACTCATTTCAAAGTTATACTATAACTACCAAAGTTTGCTGGAACAAACCAATGCTGGTCAGATATGTATTCTGAGCTATTTGGTTTTTTACTACAACTCTTGACAATTTAATGAAACCCTGTTGAAGCTAATACTGCAAAAGCTGTTATTTTTGCAAATGTTTTATGAATTGCTGTTGAGTAACAGAATTACTAGGATTAATTATTGCCACCATATCATGACTGCAATATCACCATTGTAGATGCCTGCCGTTGCTGCACTCGCAATCCCAATGGCATTGCAAAAATCAAATAGCTTTTGATTAGAATTTAAAGAAAAATAAACATTTTGCAAAATCAAATACATTTACATGTAAACTGCAATTCCAAACAGACTGCCATTCACTGAGTTACAAAGAAGTGTGCACACCTTAAACATATAATACCACATGGTTGTAAGTTTGTAACATAGGAGACAGAACAAAATACAATTTAACTTTGGCACAAGAAGAATAAAAACATTGTAGCATTAACATTTGTCATTTCATACAGCTAATCCCTATTCCCATAAGTATAATTAACTATTACCGGTAATGTGACATGTCATGATATAGTCTCATTGAGCTAAAACAAAAATCTGAGTTGAGTCAAAATTAATAAACGGGAACATGTGTATAAGAAGTGGCAGGAAGATGAACAAAAGTTTTAAACAATAGGATGAAGAGATTCTGTTCATTCTTAAAGAATGAAAGATCAATCTCTCTTCTGTCACCTCAACATACGTAACTGTTCAAAATAAAAATGAGGATACTAAAAGTTTGTGCATTGTAAAATATGATAAATGGCTGGCAGTTTAAATAGCTTGATGCACCAAAAGAAGTAAACAAACTTTGTTGCAACTATAACAAAACTTAATACAAGAGATGTATAGCTAAAATTTCTGGCCTTGTTGAATAAACTGCTAATTTCTGTTACAAAATTTAACATTCTAAACTGCTAGACCAAACTTTTGAAAGATCTTTCAAGAAACGTTTTAGTAATTACGAGTTACTATATTCAAATGATACATTACACATACATTTGATGGATTGAAACACATTTCTCAAAAAACGTACAATCCAAAAGATATCACGATCTAAAAAGAATATTACTATACACTTAAAAATTATATAATAAACAGAGAAAGACAATAGTGGGACAAAAGAAGAAGATTCTGAGAGGGAGAGAGAAGAGGAAAGGAAGAAAGTGATCATAGGAAAACACAAGGGGATGGAAGTGAAATATTACTTTCAAATACATTTACAACAATACATAATTATAGAAACTAGAAATATAATGTATATATTGTACCTGCAACTCCCAATATATGTATTGTGTTCGCTGCCTTGCAACTATATTCACCTACATTTAGGCCAATTTTTAAGAGTTGTAATTGATTAATACATGTATATTTACTACCGGTAAACACATTTCTTGTAGGGCATGAAGTATGGATATTGACTTGTACATGTGTGTATCATTTCCACCCATTAGGAATAGCAATAACTGAAGTCGTTCCTAATTTTACACCATATGCCATAGGAGAAATATCTTACTGCAAATCGCAATTGGCTTATTCACAAAGATGGCACAAGTCAACCAAATACATCCTGCTTCAGAAATCTCCATATGCCAGTCTGGCACAAGTAATAGAAAACGAAAGTATATTTTTGTAAATAACGATTTTTGCCAAAAGGGATGTAATAAATTGCATATTCCTCACCCTAATTCAAGACTAGCCAAATAGTGAGCACATACATTTTTAAATGTATGTCTTTACACAGAGGTTCTGCATGCAATCATGGTTCCTTAAAACATTACAAACACTGCCAACATACATACAGAAAGCTACGCTGTTCAGAATCATTTCGGATACATTATAAATTCAACTAATCTTAAAGATTAAGGATAATTCATTTCCACTACACCCACAAATATTGATTAAAAAATACTTAAAACATATATAAAACAATCCATTTAAAACTCTGCCATAATTGGAACAGACTTCTACGACCTGGATAATATATTACATAGATATATTGTGCATCATAACCATACTTACAGGCTGAATAAATAACACTTTGACCATCATTTATTGATTTACTCAGATATTCTCTTTCTATCACATAAAAATAAGGTATCAATATTCTACCATTCTTAAAATAAAGCTTACAGCTATTATCATACATTCACTATGTTTTTCTCTTTATTTTTCCCCTATTTTTTTTTTTTTTTTTTGCAACGTCTTGAATATACTGCTAATAGCATCCCATAAAATCCACCAAATCCGTTGATACTTATGTGCAAATATCTTCATGCACAAAAAAACTTTCATGTTTACAAACAAGTGCCGGCCTTTACTATAGTGGTATGTTACCGAACACAATTAAGTATTTGTAGGACAAGCTAAATATTTCACAGTACAAATGAGGTACACTGTAAATTCAGTTATTGCATGCCACATGAAAGGTCAAATAAGAAGTAAGTATGGTCTATGATCTATAAAAGACTAAAAGAGTTTCCCATACTATTATCATGGACCTACTTTAGAAGGGCGCATCTGCAAAATTGAATCATGTGTGCCAAAGATGGTGATGTCTAACTGTCCATTTGGACAAATATTGGACAAGAACTGGACAGTTGGTCATGAACTGTGAGTGTGAGACATAATTATCAAATTGTGTACTACAATACATACATGGGAAGTCTATACTAATTTATTCATCTGATCCAATACAATACCATTATAATACATCAAGGGTCAACGAGATTAAAACACATCTTTATGTATGTCATCCTGTACCTATTCTATACTGATTAATAATTATTCCCAATAAATGGCAAGGATAATATTTCAGTTCATTGTATGATGTGAAGATTAATCAGAGATAAATAGTTGGATTAAATGATAAGATCAAGTAGAATGTAGCCTTACACCTCATCAATATCCAGCTGCGACAGATAAAGCAAATGCCAGTACATTCTTTTAAAATCTAGAGTAGGTACTTCTAAGGTTACTTTTCCATTTCCCATATGGCGAGCTTATAAAGACAAATTTATTTAATTTTTTAGATGATTATATAAGGTGTCAATTCTGGATAATCTAAACCAAAACTCTTGCAATCTGTTTGCTAATAACAGCGGCAGTTTTCCTTTCCCTAGAAATAGAGATACAAGACAGAAAATTTACATGAAATATATCTTCCAGGGTATATCAAGCCTTTTTTTATATTAAAAAAAAAATCTATACTTGATTGTTTGGTTGAAATGCAATGTCTACAGGTGTACATATCAAACCAATGTATGCTAACCACTAACTGAGCATTTCAAAATTCAAAATCTCAAATTGGTTATCGTCTCTGTGTACAAGGTGATAGCAGTATTCACAACATGAAAGAGCCTTTCTCTCTAAAAATCTAAAATTGAACGATGACTACTATTACTCAAAGTGATATAACCAATTAAAAACTGATTTAACAGGACAATTTGAATAATAGACTACTCTAGTCTCTATTTCATTGGGAAGGTTTTGAAGCAGAGTACTTTAGATAATTCACACACCAACAGACCAGAAACCTTTTGATAGCTGTAACAACAGATGTGCAGATTTGAAATCTAATCCTATTGAACTTCAGTATCTATGACTCCTATCTATGACATAACAATTACTATAGCTTCATGATCTGCATAAAAATATGGAGGGCAAAATGCATATAAACAATAATACTATGTCATGTATTTACATTATTGTTTCTATAACACTGTGAGCTGAATATACATCCAGTCTTCAGCTAACCCCCTTGCCAACCGAAGAAATGACCTTTGACCTCCACCAGAAACAGTATTCTTAAGTATTTATGATGGGTAAATGATAAAGGATTTCGCTCTTGATTTTAGACCAGATGTTTACATGGCTTGCATTGTATATAAGACCTTAGAAAAATCATCTTTGTGTATAATTAAGCACTGCAGATAGTGAATTTTCTTGAATTATACTATAGTATACAGGAGCAACCTGGTGTATTAACAGCAGTGCATATGCAGTTGGGCTACACATCATACACAACACTGTAAACGTGAATATTTGCACATCTATTTAAAGAACAAAGTATTACTTCCAGGAAATTGTGCAAATTCAAACAAGAATCCCTAATACGACTCGTCCAGACATGAGGTGGTAAAATGCATCAAGAATGTCCTTTGTAAAGGCATTAATCTACGTTTGCCATTCTCCACCCTGGAAGGAATTTATAGAATGCCATATGCACTGTTACCGGAAGCCTTGCTAGACCTGGCTTAAAACTAAAGCACCTCTAGCAAATTAGCAATAACAAATTAGCAAGCGTGGTGGTGACCAGCACAAAAAAGTATCCACTTTTAGTTATTATCATTTATAAAATATCACCACCCCCGAAATAACGAGGCAAAATATTTGTATCTTATAAAATAAAGATTAGTGAGTATGTATGGACCACTGTTTTCCAAAACTACTTTTTTGAATGCCTATATTATCGCCTCAGCTACTGAGGTTCTTTAATATGCCATTCTATTGTGCGTCATGTCTAAATATGGTTGTTTTTTGTTTTTAATTAAAGGTAATACAAAGTTTTGGTAAATTTTGAAAAATGGGTGGATAATGATTCATTACAATTTTGATATATTTGGATGCCCCTTTAGATGTATTAAATGCACTAGAAATTTTAGCCCCTAAAACACTTCTGCTTTCGAAAAAAATTGAATATAAACATTAACCGGTGCTCCCGGTAAATTTTGATAAATTTCAAATAGCTCCTACGGCCGTACAATGGTAGCTGCGACCATGAAAATCTCAGAATATGTAGTTGTGCTATATAATTTCCGAACGGGAATAGCTAATCGATCGATTTTAGTCAAGATACATCGTTGTATAGCTTAATTAATATCTTGACCTTGAGAGGGAGCTATACAACATAAAGTGTTTATTATTTACAATTTCATAAATTTAGAGTCGATTTCGACCTCGACAACAATCACTAAATATTGTAGGATCGCATATGCTTCCAATATGTTCATTTGAACCAAATTCATGATCCCATACCAAAACTTTGTATTACCTTTAATAAAAAAGGGATTTTTTTTATTTGTTTTATTTGACATAGCAGAGGATGGTTCTCAAGGCTGGGTTTGGACGATTCAGCTCTCCACTGTAACTCTGGTGCATCTATTCTATAGGTTGGGCCACACCCTCCGTCTCGGCCTCGTAGATCTCTACATGCTTGGCAAGAATCCTCAACAGAGGGCGCAATTTCATCCACCACTGGTTCTTTGGGATGCGATGCCTGTTAAAAAAAATATGATTGCAAATAATTTTTAGCATTCTCTTTCCCCCATGCAAACATGTGAAACAAGAATAGCACTGACATCAATACTGTATGTTTCTGCTGAGTTAAAAAAAAAAACCTTTGTACAAGTTTTGTTTCTCTCTGTATCCTTATGAAATCTGTAAAATCTTTAATGTATCATCTCTCTTTTAATTACATTCCATAAGATTAAAAGATCTGTAAACCAACTTTGTATCATCTTTCTTTCACAGACTAGTTGTAGTCTGAGATTTAATTCAAGAAAATGAAGGACCTAGGTTTCATTCAAGATTTGCCTTCCTCAAACAAAAGAGAAACAAAATATATGTAGTAAATTTTGTACATTAAAAAACACACAAACATTACCATACCTGCAGCAGCTTTAATAACCCATATTTTCAAAATTCTACACATAATAAAACATATGAAAAGTTCAGAAGTAATTTGAAAGCATTATCTATTTAGTATTTTGTAAGTTCTCACAATTATGAACACAGTGTACCATTTCCACTCAATTTTTCAATTTCATTTATTTCCACTGATTCATACAAGACAATATAAATTACAATCAAATATAAAAGGGGGTGATCAAAAACCACAGAGGTTTATCGGGGATCATCCCCTGCTTAAAATTACGATATTAGAATACAATAATTTTTCAAAAATTAAACAATAAACACGTACAAATCTATGTGTGGGGTGAGTAGTAGTATTCTGTTCTGTACAGCGCATAGAGACATGCAAATATACCTATGCGTTATACAAAAGCGTTTAATTATTATCGTATTTGCCGGCGTAAAGGCCGCAGTATTTTTGGAAGAGAAAATATCAAAAAGTCGGGGTGCGGCCTATGCGGCGAAAGAGTAAAAAAAAAAAGGGGGGGGTAAGTCAAAACCAGCACGAATTTGCACATATGGGACTACGAACGGTACAATGACTATACCACTATGGTACAGGACATTTCCACACATCTTTTTAATACTGACAATTTTATCTTGCATTGTTGACATGAAGACCAAAATAAACTTCCAAAAACAACATCTGCCGATAGATCTTGATCTAAGTTCGTGCCAATGCATTGCAAAAGTAAAAGAAGGGCCCATTTAACGTAGCTGCCGCGAAGCATCCAGCACGCGAAGTCGCCATTTTCAATCTATTTCAATACACAAGAGCTATGGCGCATTACAGAAGATAGAGGCACAATGTATACATCACAGAAAACTGCAGGGGATAGCGTCAGTGCGGGATGGCCGAGCGGTCTAAGGCTTTTTTTTTTTAAATGTCAAAATCGGGGGTGTGGCCTATACGGCGCTGCGGCCTTATCGCCGGCAAATACGTTATTATTATTATGCTAAGATAGCCTTTGTTTTTCAGATGGGGAAAATTGTTTTAGAGGAAGAGTTCACACTTACTCAAAGTCTGTGTATTTCTCAAGCAACTTGACTGGTGTGAAGCCAACCACTCGCTGAGAGATGCCCAACAAACACACTGTATCGTCAGAGTCTGTGAACATGCCACCTAAACATATAAACAGAGAGAGAGAGAGAGAGATGTGGAGAAGAATGTATAGAGAGAGAAAGAGAGAGAAAGAGAAAGAGAAAGAGAAAAGAGGAGGGAGAGGGAGATTGAGAGAAGAATGAGAGGAAACCGAGAGAAGGAGAGAGATATTGAGAAGAAATATGGAGAGAAAGAGAGAGAAAGAGAAAAAAGGAGGGAGAGGAGGATTGAGAGAAGAATAAGAGGAAACCGAGAGATGGAGAGCGAGTGAGAGAGAGAGAGTGAGAGAGAGAGGGAGAGAAAGAGAAAAAGAAAAAAGGAGGGAGAGGAGGATTGAGAGAAGAATAAGAGGAAACCGAGAGATGGAGAGCGAGTGAGAGAGAGAGAGTGAGAGAGAGAGGGAGAGAAAGAGAAAGAGAAAAAAGGAGGGAGAGGAGGATTGAGAGAAGAATAAGAGGAAACCGAGAGATGGAGAGCGAGTGAGAGAGAGAGAGAGAGAGAGAGAGAGAGTGAGAGAGAGAGGGAGAGAGAGAGAGACAGGCAGAGATTTAGAGACAGACAGACAGAGGGAGAGAGACAGACAGACATATAGCGAGAGAAAGAGTGTGTGTGAGAGAGAGAGAGAGAGAAAGGGGGAGTGAGATACTAAATCCACAAACCTATAAGTCAATTTATCAGTTTGATTCCTAGGTACAATATTTTTTTTTTTGACTTCATCTAAAAAATGAAAATCCGTTGATATGATCAGTTCTTTCTTGTATCACTAACATCATTATATGGTTATATCAAGTCATTTTTTCTTTCAATGGCGAAGTAAGTGGAAAAAACATGTTGTACGGCACACACTACACAGACTTGCCCCAAGTTATTTCAGACTTGTATTCAATGGGTTACTTTTCGGTACAACAAAATGAATCCTCTCTACGGAAGCGCAACACAAGAATTTTTTGGTTTTGTTTTGCCAATGACAGCAAGTGTCATGTGGGGCAGGGACCAGAGGAAAAGAAGCCATAGAAGAAAAAAAATTGTGAATATTTCTTACCATCTTTAGAGAATTCCTTGACCTTTTCCTGGAGGAAGTTTGATGCCTTGACTCCGAGCTTGGTGCCCATGTTACGATCAAACACAGTCGGACTACCACCCTGTATAACAAAAAGACAAAAAAATACAGACCATGGATGGAAGTTCAGTTCAATTTTCATATGGCTGTTTGAAAATCTGCAAGCTAACCTACTGTCATTCTGGGGCCTGTTGCATAAAACTTACCATCGATGGTAACTTTGCCGCCAATGGTAACTACTATGGAAACTTTGATTTTGATTGGCTGTTGAGCCCTGTTACCATGGAAGTTGCCATTGATGGCGAAGTTACCATCAATGGTAAGTTTTACGCAACAGGCCCCAGGTCACACATATATGTATACATTATAGAAGTATTAACCTGTTGCATACAGGAACCGGGTGGCTCCTGTAATAAAGTGAATGGGAATTATGGAATTCTGTTGTCAAGGGGTTTATACATGTAGTTCAATTTGTAAAGCATTTTTCTTCCTTCAGTTTCTTTTTTAAAACATAGAATACAAATTGCTGAATCCTAACATTACCCTCGCTTTTGCCAACCAACAGAACATTAAGTCCAATGAATGACTTCATGCGTTGGTTGGTACTCCAACTTTATATTTATATTTTAAGTTGTATGTTTTCCTGTGCCAAATGACCCAATTTTGCAGAACAACATTTTTCAGATTGACCTTTAGCCAGCTTTATTTGTAATTAATCCTGATATGACCCAGCAAGCAAAATAAAGATGTAAAATGACCATGGTGCAATACCCGGAAGCTGGGACATCCCCCCCTTGAAGTTTGGCAGCTGGAGACGGCTTTTTTCCAGAAGCTTTGGTATTCAAGTTATATTCAAGGTATATGTTTATGGATACTGTATATGGATCTTATATTTGATAGCGCACAAAGCCGGTAAAGGGTTCAAGCCTTTTACACATACCTGCTGCATGTGACCGAGTACATTCATCCTTGTGGTAAAGAGATGCTTGCCTTCCTCAGAGTACAGACGCTGGAGGAACTCAGTGGTGAAATTGCTGCTGGCTTTCTCATTCCTGGTACAACAAAAACAGGGAAAGTATGGTACCTTCAACTTGGCATTTGAACTTGAAAATATCATCACTTTATCTTGTAACGGATATCGTAAGTGAATTGTAATTTGAACATTTATTATTTACACCTGTAGATTGTAATTAAATTGAAATATAGCACCCCCCCCCCCCCCACCCCTGATATCTCACTTTTAACACTGTAAATAAATGAGTTTGTGTCACATCAAGAATATATCTACACGTTTGACACATAGGATACAATCTTATTTTTCAAGTGAAGTATTAATCCACTGTCTACTGGTGTCTCTCAACAAGTTAAATACATACCTGAGGATGAGACCTCTCTGTACACCATCGGCTATCTTGGCTGCCAAATGAGTCACATCAAGCTGTAATCACAGAAATATATCATATCAATAGGGATTTATTAGTCATTAAAATAGGGTACATATTAAAATTTTACAAGTGCTATTAAAAATTATTTAAACAAAACCTATTGGATGACATATCTTTTGGCAATAGATGCTTCATGTCAAATTTTAACACTCATCTAATTCTTTACTTCAAAATTGAACGCAATACTTAACCCTAAGCCTATTCTAAAGCTTTATTGCAACTCAAGTTCTCATAATTTGATGAAATATAGCCTGGTTGCGAATGTCGCAACGCAAATATTGGATTAACAAATACACTACTGTCACATGAATTCCATAACTTTGCGACACTTTCACTCATGTTACCAGTGGCGACGCCCATCTAAAATATTGAATAATGTGTTTGGACTAAGAACATCCATGTTGTTTGTCCTACCATAAAAATTGAAAAAAAATGTATCTTCATTGTGAATTTACATCCAAGGGAGATATATTTACCTAATTTCTAAAGGAAATAAAATAAAGTATCAAATTTTGCTCCTGACAAAAAGAAAAAAAGTCCAAAAATGTAGTGGCACAGAAGACTTAATACCTCTAGATCCCTGATGGTGAAAGGTTCTTCAAAGATATAAGCTGCATCAGCTCCTCCAGCCAAGCCACTCATGGTTGCTAGGTAACCGCAGTATCCACCCATGGTCTCCACGATGAAGACACGCCTCTTGGACCCGCTGGCTGACTGCTTGATGCGATCACAGATCTGTGAAGGTAACAGGCATAGGTATGATTTGTTTTTTCCTAATAGTTTTCTCATGACAATTATGTGTAACATTAAAGGTAATACAAAGTTTTGGTATGGGGTCATGAATTTGGTTCAAATGAACAAATTGGAAGCATATGCCATTTAAAAATATTCAATGATCGTTGTTGCGGTTGAAATAGAGTCTAAAGTGATAAAAATGTAAATAATAAACTCTTTATGTTGTATAGCTCCCTCTCAAGACTGATATTACTTTAGCTTTAAAACAATGTTTCTTGAATACATCCGACCGATTTGTTACTCCGTTTGGAAACTATATATCAGAACTGTATATTCTAAGATTTTCATGGTCGCAGCTACCATGGAATGGCCTTAGGCGTTATTTGAAATATTTGAAATTTATCGGGAGCACCGGTAAATTAAAAGTGGTGCCTGTGTAATGGCCGAATAGAATGAGAAAATTCAGTAAATATATGTCAACACAACTACTACACAACTGGCATGCATTACAGGGCCTGGAAGCTTTCTACCATTAAATCTATTGATATTCAATTGAAATAAGAAATAAACTTACATCAGCGATAGCATTGAGGGCAGTATCACATCCCAGACTGAAGTCCGTCCCCGGTACGTTGTTACTGACAGTCGCCGGGATCACGACCACTGGGATACACAGCTCTGGATATTGCTTGCGGGCTTCTAGCATCTGGATTGCACTCATGTACGCCTGCAGACAAAATGATGAATAGGATTCTTCAAAACACTACACATTTACCTCTTTTTTCTTCAATAGATGTATCAAAATGGCCTATTGCTGTTCCCTCACAACAGCTGCATACCCAAACCAAATCCAGTTATCGTTTTTTATTTTATTTTCAAAATGTTTTAATGTATTGTTATATTTAATGTACATGTATTTGCATTTGCTGTATCTTGTCTAATGGATATTTTTGTATTTGTATACAGAGATGTGCAATAAAACTTTGCGCTTGAACTTGTAAAAATTGTTATCAAAAGTAAAACTTACCTGGGCCTGTTGCACAAAACTTACCATTGATGGTAACTTTGCCATCAATGGTAACTACCATGGAAACCTTGATTTTGATTGGCTGTTGAGCCCTTTTACCATCATGGTAGTTGGCCGCATTGATGACAAAGTTACCATCAATGTCAAGTTTTGTGAAACCTGGCCCTGGTGGTGAAAGCATCATTGATCTCTTTGAAATTTCTCATCTAGTGGTCCAGACATCATGAAAGTGCATGCCATAAAATTGATAAACCCTAACTAACATCAACTTTTGCAGAACTTTTACTAAAGTCTTTTGCCACAAAAAACGGTCAGCATTAACACCTCATGAAAGTTTCATATCGCAAAAGAGTCTGGCTTTACAGTACAACAGTTGTTTAGTAACCTAGATAAATCAAATGTTAATATTTCAAAGGGGCCTAGATAAATCCCTCAAAAAAAAATAAATTCATTTTTGTGGGATTTATTTTACAATGAGGTGAATCAACATCTTACCTCAAAGCCGCCAATCATGAGCAGTGCATGGATATTGTACTTCTTAATTTTCTCTGCAACAACAGCCATGTTCGTCTTTGGAGTTGTCCTAAATGTTTCAATAAAAAAAATAAGATTTTCATCAGTTTGAGTAAAATTTTTGAAAGGACAGCTGGAGAGGAAGAATTCAAGAAAGAAAAAAAAATTAGATAAAAAATACGAGAAGTCTGTATACAAAGAACATATTAAAGGGCCCATGACATCGAAATACAAGTGTATTCCTGTTGGTGTGCAGTCCTGCATACATCTCATATTTTGATATGTAAACTTCTGAATTTGTTTCATAGATTTTTAAATATTTTTTGAAATATTTGTTTTTCAAACTTGCTTAGCTCCACCCCAAAAACCTCCAGATCTCATTCCCCTTGTGACATCATCTGTCAGTCATCAATGAGCTTAGTTGAGAAAGTGGTATGTATCTTTGCTGAAGTCGGCCACCTGTTACAATACGTAATACAATAGCAACATATAAGTTGCTATGTCAGACATGCTGTAGCATCACCAGGAAGACAAAGGCAATGATGATGTATTGTACATAATGTATGAAAGCATGCAATTATATTATGAACGTGTGCTAAGCTGGGGGAAATTACATACCATTGTCTATTCTAGAATATTAGTTTAGTCTGACATGTTGCTATTGTTTGTGGTATTGTAACAAGTGGTCAACTTTGGCAAAGTTACATGCCACTTTCTCAAGTTAGCTCATTGATGACTGACAGATGATGTCACAAGGGGAATGAGATCTGGAGGTTTTTGGGGTGGAGCTTAGCAAGTTTGAAAAACAATTATTTTAAAAAATATTTAAAAGTCAAATTCAGAAGTTTACATATCAAAATATGAGATGTATGCAGGACTACACACAAATAGGAATACACTTGTATTTCGATGTCATGGGCCCTTTAAAGAGTAAGACTTTAAATAGAACACAGGGTGGAGTAAAAGACACCCTACAATGACACGACTGAAGTACAGATGCCATGTATCAAAGAAAGTGTTTAAAGTCTAGCTACGGAAATGTCATGTATTGAAGGAAATGTTTGCAGCAAGAAGAATCTGTGCTCCGGGAGGGGATAAAGAATAATTGTGCTTCAACTACATGTAGATTATAACTTATGGTATATTCAGTTCCTAATAACATTATGTGCAAATTGATTGTGCTTATAATCCCTTTAAAAAAATGAAAAGGGTACACCCTTACATAGGACATGCACATATTTCATTTAACAATAACTCTAGCTCTTAGAAATTGATTTAAATTAGGGTATAATCTAGTAGTCTCCCTCAACTCACTTTGCACACCTTAGTTTGTGTATTAGTTAACTCTGAAATATCAATTTAGATTACAAGGTATTTTAGTTTTAATATCTGACTATGTTTCAAACATTACTAGAATGTTACTGACCTGTTCGTTCCAAGTAGAGAGCCTCCTTGTCTCACCCAATCACTCACATCCATCCAGCCAGATAGCTGAACCTGTATAAAGAGACAATACAGTGTTAATCCCACCTCTACAGAAAGACTACATTAATCAGATGACGTTTAAAACCATTCTGAATTTACACCATTAAATAACCCTGTTCCACCGCCAAGCACATTCCAAACCGACCGATAGTCCACAAAATATTGGCTACCGGTATTTGGGGTGACTGTTTGTTCTATAGCCACTCTGTTGATGGCTCTGCCATTGGGACCAATTTATTGACTGCTTTTGATTTAATACTTCCACACAACTGCGCCAAGAGTGTCATTTTGACAGACATGGCGCATTATAAATGTTCACTATTATTAATATTATTTATACGTTTACAGAATATTGATATGTTACATTATATTGTAAATTGACTTATATGATATATATGTTTCCAAACAGAATATTGATTTGTTACATTACATTGTAAAGTGATTATATGTTTATAAACAAAACATTAATGTACATCAATGAAGTTTAATAAATACAATACATGTACAAAATAAATAAAGATAATACCATAACTATCATTGTACATGAGGCCTCATGTAACAACCAAAAAATGAATTGATGTTATTGCTTGAGCTGCACATTGTGACTTGTTATTATATTCCCGGTGTGCATCAAGTTTTGACTGCATTGTTTTATTATTATCCAGCACATTTTCATTCTACTTTAATTTAATCTTCCATGAAGAGATGACACTGGAATGCTAAAAAAGATTTGGTGAGCACTTTCACATTGAATTATTAACAAAGGAAAATCTTTTTGGGGTGGGTTGTTAATTCATGCAGATAAAACTTTTTTGGCTCTCAATTTTCTTGCAGAACAAACACAGGTATTAATCACAGAATCGCACAAGAATTACACTAAGCATGCAAGGCATTATCAGCTTGATGTTCAGGTTTCAATATTTTTACATGTATCTGCACAAATTTTCTGCAAAATAAATAAAGATACCGGTAAACAAAAATAAATTAATGACTACATTAAAATAAATAAATAGACAAATATGTACAAGAGATCAGTCAGCAATTCACCTTTGAGAAATAATAAAAATTTTGCTGTACTAAAAATTATATTGATGAAAAACTCTTTTTACAATGGCAAATCTATACATTGTTCATTTGTATAACATTTTTTTTTATACAGCATATTTCCATTTCCACAATAACAATTCTCATTCTTGTATGAATACATAGCCTTCTTCCGTTCATTCCCTCCTTCCCCTTCCTCTAATGAAAAATAAGAATAAGAATGAATGACATTTTATGAATAATCTACTAGCAATCAAAATTAGGCTTTGCAATAGTTTGCTTTCATACTTATAAATTAAACAATAATGTCTTTTTATGTTAAAGTTCCCACATCAAACTCAAACTCAACACCAAACAAATCATGATTCCAAATAAAACATTAGCTAAGCATACAGACATAAAATGACTATAAAAGAAAGACTGCAAACACCTAAACATAAACCAAGGTATAAATAGCTACTCATACACATACTTTTTATACCAATTTTGATGATAAAATCATCTATGTACATTAATCTAAACGTATACACTCTACATAAGACTAGTTGGTTGCCTGAGGTAAATCAACTAAAAAAAAAATGAAAATTGAAAATCACTGTTTCAAAATAAAAGAGGAACATTTAGCAAGTAAATAAGTGGGGAGAAGAAAAAAAGGCACAAGCTACAAAAGTCCCAAACTTCTGTGCATTTATAAGACACAGAACTGCTAGTTAAAGTACTCATGTTTTCCTTCAATTTACTACCTCACATATAAATGAGGCTATAGTTAAATATATAGAATAAAGCATACACAAATGCTTCTATTGTTTAATAATAACCGAAATGTATTATCTTAAAATACCATATATTATGTATTATGTAATACCATATATTATGTATTATATCCCTTATCGTAAGATTTTTGCATTAGAAGTGTACACAACAAGAAAAGAATAGTTTTACTATAAAAGACATTTCCTGCCGACTACATCGGAATAGTTCATTTTGTATTGCTGACGTCACGCATAGTCCCTTTTTTCCCTAGAGACAAAAGGGACTATGCGTGACGTCAGATTTCAATGCCTCAGAGCACAGCGCTCAAGCATGCGCACATGCAATTTGCGTTGTGCGCTCGATAATTGCACTACACTAACGCAATAGCGCCAGCTAAACCCTTCATTTGAGCCGTGCAATTTTATTTTATTTCTTTTAGATCTGAATGTAAGATGTGAATGTGAGTATAAGGTTCATGTTATTACAGAAGTGTAGGAATAATACAGATGGAAGGGATATAAAACAAATATAAAATGACTTATTCTCGGAACAAGCTAAAACTATTCGCACTCAGGAACATCATTAGTACTTTTCTCCCTTGGGCCTTCGATGTTCCTTCGATGCGAATAGTTTCAGCTAGATCCTTGAGTGTCATTGTATATTTGTATATTATGTAATACCGTAGACTAAAAATGATAACATAAAGGTTTCACATTAGCACCCTAAATAGTAGTATAGCAGAATACCTACATTTGAGACCAAATTTATTTGCTTAAAGGGAGTGTATCATGGCAAATACTGGTTAATGCCATCTACGTCTTCTTTTGGACAAATGCACGTAAACGAATAGACTTGATTCACTGGGTCAGCGCACGTTAGCATTCGCGTAACAGACCGAAGTTGTCCTCATGCTTCGGTTTTGCGTATGTTGCAGGCACGTGAATGCTGCGGTGGCGTCGTCCGTAATCGTATTATACCTGATTGGCCCTGAGTAGGGCCACGGGAAAGACACATAGCCTCGTCATGATACACTCCCTTTAAAATCTAAGGAGGGATATAGTGTGACACAAGTTATTGACAGGGTGGGTGTAAAGGGGTTAAAACTCCCTTTATATACAGTGAGGTGTTACAAATAAAAAAACAAGGGTAAAACATCAATCCATCTGGTGCGGCATGCGATACAACACAGGGGAAATAAAAATAAAACAACATAAACAAAAATAAAAGCTGATAATATCTCACCTCGCCCTGTAGTTAAAAATATGTGTACACGGTGCAGAAAAGGAAGATTCCAAACATTTTCAAAAATTATAAGTCAATTATCAAGTTAACAACAAAATCTAACAAGGAAAAAAGCAGTGTGCGCTATAATACGTATGGTTAAAATGCTTGACAGTAGTCGTGTGTCTTTAAATGATAATGTTGGATTTTTTTCAAAGACACAAACTCAGAACAATTCTGTTATCATCTCTGTCAAAATGTTACTGCTACTTTATTTAACTAGCTTCATTCATGCTTCATACCAAATATTTTCCAGGCTGTTACAGAATTGAATAAATAATTCAATAAAGAAACTGAAGTTGTAAACAATAATTTAAATGAAACAATAAATCGATGCAGTAAAATCTTTGTCAATAAAACGTCAAAGATTGACAAAGAGTAACATCCGACAAAACAACTTTTGAACAATATTAATGAAATTTTAACTAAAAACACTAATTATCAGAGGAACATTGTTTAATAGTCACACATACATTTTCAAAATAACAACTTTAACAATTGCATTCTTGAATATGAGCAAAAATAAGGTCTACTTGACCATATTTTCTCCAGAAAGTGGACAAAAAAAATCTTTTTTCAATAATGATTTCCACAGGACATCAAAAACAAACACTTTGTTACACGAAGCAAATTGTGTGACAAGGAAATCTGTTAGACATAGAAGTATTAGTTTACACTAGATTTACACATAACATACATTACAGGTTTGAAACTGTACAAGACTTGTGAAAAAAATAGGTCTGAAAGGTTCTTAAGTACTTCTTATTCTAAGAAGAAAAAAATACTTTATCATTAAAAAAGAGAGGAAGTTGATGGGAAAAGAGTGTGAAATTAATTCTAAAGAGCATTAAATCTAATGCAGATTGTACAACAATGAAACATTATACAGACAGAGCAAGACAACATATGATGATATGATTGCAGGGCCCTAGGGAAGAACAGTATTTAATACTGATGAGACAGTTTTGGGTAAAGAAAGACTATGTTGTTTCATCTTTTGATAGCTAGAAGGGCATTAACTTTGTTTTGATGTGGTAACACCCTTCTGGCTCGCATATCCTGTATTTGCTAGAAGAAAAAAAAAATCAAGCAACAACACCACTTTCAGCAACATTGCTGTAATCAAATTTACATGGCATGGACTCGGATAGACACATGTTCAATCGTCAAAGCATTACTTAGCTATATTTGATACACTTGCATGTCACTATTATAAGCAACTTTGACATTTGAGTGACATACCTTGTCAGCGATAAGCCCTTCAAACCCGTCGGTGATGCGGTAGACCCTGTAGCCCTGGAAGAGAGATGTGCGAATAAACGCCCTCACAGTTGCATTCATGCCAGCTGCAGGTGCTCCGACGTTCATAACAGCGAAGTTGTAATTACTCTGTGTCAATAGGAATCATGAAATTAAATATTCAGTAATTACTTTTTTTACATTTCTAGAATTGCTTTCACTGTGGTATCCACAGGGGTGTTCCACAAAGAATAAGATCGACTTAAGTTGGACTTGAACTATGGCAGGCCGTTCATGCCACTGGTTGCTCTCACCATTGGTCTCTCAAGGGATGTCACACATCTACAGAATATACATCTTTGATAGTTCATTGTTAAAGATTTTTTTTACTTACATTGTAAACTTAAATTATACATGGCAAAAATGAGTGAAAGGATGGAGTTTGCAGATGTATAATTCAAGAAAAGCACATTTTAAGAGTTTTGAGCATTCTTCATCTACACAACACATTTCAGTCTGCAAATGTACAGAGATGCTGACAGAGATGGATTATACTTATCTTCACCGTTTCTTTATCCTTGCATTACTCTTCGACCAAAAATAATGTTCACTCACATCTACATGTACCTGGCATGCAATGACATATGGTAATCTCACATTTGATACGTAACAACTGCTCTTGAGGTTAATTCATCAAAGATAACATATTAAGGTTACGCTTATGGTTGGGTTTTAGGATAGATTTACAGTTAGTTAAAGGGTTTGGTTTGGAGTTTAAGATAAGCATTCAACGGTGGAGTAAATTGACCCCAGATAGAGCGATTGTTGCTGTATCACTGGAGTACATGTCTTTAAAGCCCCACTGCACTATTTGTAGCTACTTGCACCCCCTATATAACAAACAATGCCTAATTGGTGACTATTGGTCCCCCATGATCCTCTTTTTCTTATGTTATTTGAGAGCTGAGTTGATGAGATAACCACCTGTCCAATGACCTTGCAGGGTGGTCCAATCCCTCATTTAGACCAGTACAGATGGCCAAGAGTCAGGGATACTTACAGCACAAAGTCTACCATCCAAGCTGCACACCTCCTCTTTGGGCTTGATTCGGGAGAGTGTCAGGTATATACTAAGATTGCTCAGAAAACTCCTACATTATTTGAAGAAAAGTACAAATGAAAATGTTGAAGAATGCCCAAGATAAACATGTTAGAATTATAATAAAAGATATTTGGGAAGTAATATTAGACCAACTTGTCTTTTATCTCCGTTTTATTTGAGCCAATTAAAGCCGAGGGAATAATATGATTCCAGGGGCTTCAGGGAGAATAGTTCCAATACTGATGAGGCTACCCTGGGTAAAAAGACATACTGTTATTATCACTATCAAAATGCACTCCCTCTTTAACCTCCTCCCTTTTCTTACAGCCATTTGAATGCACACTCGTTCACTGTCAGCCCATTAAAACACACTCTCTTTTCCTTCATGCCCTTTATAAGCCATCTTTCATGATAATTTGTTGAAATACTATTTAGCTGAAAACAATATCTCACCTTCCTCTCAGAGAGCATGCCTTCTTGAAGTCTTTTGCTCTCAAAGCCTCACCAACCGCCTGAGTCTGTTAAAGGGCAAGAAAAGAATTGTAGTGTTGCCAGAGAAATACAATGTTAGAGAATACTGGTAAGGTAACTCGTTGAGGACTAAATACAAGACTGCTATGAAGACAATTTCTTACTTGTTTTCAATGACAAGATTGAGCACAACATCTTTATTTGATATATACAGGGAAAGACAGACACAGGGAGAGAGAGAAAGGGAGAGAGATGAGAGAGAGAGAGAGAGAGAGAAAGAGAGAGAGAGAGAGAGAAAGAGAGAGGGTGAGGGGGAAAGGGAAGGAAAGTGAGATACAGTAATGGTTAAAGAGTGCAAGAAAATGAGAGGGAAGGATAATAAAAGAAAGGTGAAAGAGATAGATAGAGAGGAAGACACAGAGAGAGAGAGAGAGAGATAGAGAGAATCATCTCACCTTTCTAACACAGTCCATAAGGGGAACCCGTATAGCCTTGTTACCATCCAGAGACACCACATAGGCTGGCATGTCAGGCTTGGTATCTACCAGAGACAGTACTGCTTCAGCACCCATCCTGCACCCCTGTCATAACGATGCCAAAAGTACAACACAGGTTAGTAACATTCAAAGTAGTCACCCGAAGAAAATTCACGACAACTGATTAGTATGGACAAACTATATATGGATGGAAAATGTTCTCTTGAAAAACACAAATAATTTGCTGAAAAATCATATAGATAACATGGAAAGGTGTAAAATGCTTTGTGGCTAGTTGTGTCTCGCATGTGACATCACGAATCTTGACGCTCTGCGGAGGATTGCTAAAGGCAGAAATTCTGGATCTCAAAATTAACATTTTTGAGAGATGATTACTGGGGGCCCCAAACATATTTTGAGGAGGGAAGTTGTTATATTTGATGAGTAAGGCTTCCCCCTTTGCAATTATATGAATTTCGCATCAAACCAAAACACTTTTGATTCCTCGGGTGACTACTTTAACAGTTACAGTGATAGGGAGGAAAATAACACACTTTAATCCGGCAGGTACATGACTGTCACAAAATTACTGCTCAACGATGGCTGTCGCCTGTTATTTTAAGATTGAATCAAACGACTAGAGGAAGATGAAATCCTGTTCAATATATGGATACAGCTACATCATGATTTTAAAAAGAATACATTCAATATAAGGGCATCGCTAATTTTATTTTTCACAAGACTATCTGACCTCTCTCCTAGCCATAACAGATGTCCTCGTTTAGTATTTTAGCCTTGATATAACAAGGACACAAATTTCTGCACCAGTGTGATAAAATAACAGATCTTTCAATTTTCTAAACTGTAGCATGGGGAGTGCTTACCAGAATTCTGTCAAAGGCCGATGGGTTACCGCCTCGCTGGACGTGACCGAGAACAGTCACTCTGGTGTCAAACCCTAGACGATCGATAATCAGCTGATGAAAAGAAGAGAGAAATAATAATAATAACTTATTTTCAGGACCGAAGGTCCTCTCAAAGCGCTTTACAGATAGATATATTATTACCCCGGTCATCGGGTTCAGGCTTACTGGCACACAATGTATGCATATTGTCCACTCCACTCACTTTTACAAGCGCACACTTGCTTATCTAAGCGCATTAGCTTTTGAATCCTACCGGGTACCCATTTAACACCTGGGTGGCAAGTGTAGATCAATGTCTTGCTGCGGTGGGACTTGAACCGAGGACCTTGTGATCCACAGTCCGGTGACATATCGACTCGTCCAGGAAAACCTCTACCTGTATTTATCTGTAATTTAGTATTTACAATACTCAATCTAGGTGTCACCAGTATGAATACGAGTCAGCATCCTGGAACATCAGGTTTATTTTCAGTATTCACTTGAGTTCAGTTCAGTTCATTTATTCATTCCATTTCTAATATCTACAACCAGTTAAACATGACAAAACATAAGTATTCACAAAAACAAAAACAATTAGGTTTGAAAAGTTGCTGAATATGTCCTTATATTATTCCACTTGTAGCAAAAATACATACTGTGTCAGATATTTTGATTTTCCATCCATGATTTCTGATTAAGTATCTGAAAGGAATACTATTTAAGATACTAATAAATCTTTCAAACCTTTTCCTCTAAATTGAGTAAATATATGTGTGAAAAACTAGTTTTGTGAAATAGAATAGAGAGTTAGAAAATAGATAGATCATGAATAATAAATATATCTGTAAAGCGCTTTGAGATGGGCTTCAGTTCTGGAAAGCGCTGTATAAGAACTAGCTATTATTATTATTATTAATAAAGACTTATAGATCACTTACATCCTTGATGAGGTTAGCTGTGATTGGATCACCTTCCTGTGTACAGGCGCCCTCTGCTACGATAATGATGTTCAGACGTTTCCGGAACTCTCGGGTCTGTTGATAGTAAAAAAATCCCATAGAGATGCAAATATAAACAAATATAATAGAAATGACGATCAATCAAGGCAATGCTATACTTTGTACAATTTCTTTTTTTGGTGGTGGTGGTGGTGTCTTTATGGTATTTTTTCTTCATATTTTCCACCTTTCTTATGGGGGAGCTTGCAATATTCATGTACATGAATGAAATTTTGAAACAGGCAGCATGATATATATATGTATGAATGGTATGACTAACAATTTAATACTTCCTTCTACTATATTGAATTTACCTTATCCAAAAAGAAGGGAACCTCTTTTATTTCTCTTTTCTGAATGTAATAGAGGAGGATAATCTAGCATAAAACATTTTAACGCACTGTACAATTTACGAATTTCTGATAAAACACACAACAGCATGTCCAATTTCAAAATTCACTAATTAAATATCAAAAGTAGAAACATTCAAAAGAAAGGATTAGGTACATCTTCTTTGAAGTAATATATTTTGTTTTCATTTTTCATGCACCTGTTGAAGTTGACCTTACCCTCCCAGTTGAAAGGCATCTTTTGGCAATTCTGGCATTAGATGAATATATCAATGACTGCTTAAATCCCAATATCCTGAAGAAATTATTGGAGACCTTTCCTTCAAAGCATTATCTGTATTCTATTTCATTAAACCCTAATATGTATGAAGTAATATCTACCTGCTGTAGTTTGTTACATATCTTATTTTCCCAGCCAGCATCTGGTGGCATTTCAGGAATGAAGATCCAATCTGCAGCGGACGCTAAGCCTGCAACCAAGGCTAGGTAACCACAGTGACGACCCATGACCTCCAGTACAAAGCAGCGCTGATGGCTAAATGAAATAATGCAATTAAAAAAAAAAAAAAATCATGTATGGTTATAATAAACCATATTAATTGATTCTCATTTACCCAAGGTATTTATGTATCTAAATATAAGACGTTGTTAGGGTTATGGTAGCAATTGGGATTTAATTGGGGTTAGGAAAATGGATGTTAGGTCCAGGGCTGATGTTAGGAACATGGTAAGTGCAAGAAACTGAACCATGAAGCAATCGTAGCCAGAGCATAGTTTGTATAACATGGGGTATATATATACAGTTAACAACTAGATTATTCATACTCCTTATAAATATGGTGTTTTTTGTATTGTACCTAACTAAAGAATGCTGGGTGGTCTTGTTAAATAGGGGAATTTGTTGAATACTTTTAGATGTAAGCTTTAATATGTCATATTCTCTAGAAACATAAATTGAGACAAATCAATTTTTCTCATACTTAAAAAATTACAAAACTTGGCAAGGGTATGAATATTTTAGATGTTATTGAAGTGTTTATATTTATAAACCTAGAAACTGTAGTACCGATTGCATCCACTGCCTCTATTTGAGCAATGCAGTGAATGTGCCCATACTCATGCCAGGTATCACAGAAATCATCAATATCTGCACCACGAAAGTGTACCAAGTACCAAGCTACATTCTGTATACAGAGTGTATCATAAACAATGTCATCAATGCTGAGCTACACTAACCTTGATGCTGTAGTGCTGATTGCATCCACTGCCTCTAAGATCCTGTGCAGTGCAGTGTCTGTGCCTATGGTCATGTCAGTACCACAGAAATCATTGTCGATGGAACCAACCTGGTGGTGCGTAGAGAGAGAGAGAGAGGGGGGGGGGGGAGGGAGAGAGATAGAGAGAGAGAGAGAGAGAGAGAGGGGAGGGGCGATTGAGAGACAGACAGAGAGGGGTGCAAAATGAAGAAATTATTAAATAAAAACAAATAGCAAGAGTTGACTTTGAAAAAATACACAAAGAATGTACCATAAAGACTGAAATATAAAGATACCATTTTCATCTGAGGGTATGCATTACACTGCTATAGTAGATGAGAGTGTATTGGCTAGCAGTTAGACAGAAACACAGATGTTATCATTAGGAGGTTACAGTATATTGCTAAAAACTACTCTTATCCAACTTTGAAAGTGTTAATAAATTGTTTGATATTTTCTTTTCATGTTTTTTACATGTAGATCATTTTCTACTGATAATGTTTTAATGAAAGGGGATTAAATTCTAGAAAAGAGGAGATTGGGAGAAAAAAAGGCGAAAATGAGACATTTATTGCCTGTATAAAACCAGGATCAAGATGAGGAAGATCAAAATATGGAAAAATCAAGTAATAGATATAGAAAGATAAGAGGGATAGGAAGAAAGAGTGTATACATAATATCTCACTCACCATGCCCACAACGTTGAGGTATTCACAAGCTTTAGCCTCTTCTGAAGTTATCTTGCCTAAGAGTATAAAAAACAACACAACATAAAACTTCAATTTTTGATTATTTTTTTTCTCCATTTTTTTTGTATACAAAGTTACAACATTCTTGAACATTCCAAAGCAAATATTTTGAAATAAATGTATGAATGAATGAACTGATCAATACATTCTTTGAAATGCCAGCTCCTCTCCATTCTGTTCAAAAACATTTCAATCTGACTGGTGCTACATCTTTTCATTCTTATATCAACAAACTACAGTGGATCTCTCCAATAACAAAAAATCCTGTCATCAAATATCTTCAATTTTCATTTTACATATAAAATATCTTTCTTAATTAAAGGTGGATTATACCCTTGAGTGATATTCTTGTAATCCTAACATATGGATCATGACAGGCATACCTTCTTTGGAGAGTTCTGCTACAAAATTGCCCCACTCTTGTCTGAAGACGTTAGCACCAGTCAAGCTGCCATCTCCCCCGATGACCACCAGATTGTTGATGCCTTTCTTGATGAGGTTCATGGCAGCCTTTTTTCTTCCATCCCTCTCTCTGAAGTCCTTGCAGCGAGCACTCCCGATCACGGTACCACCCTGAAGCATTCAGACAAACAGTTAGGAATCATGATTGAAGCGAGAGTTCCTATGTGAAAGTTGCCTACTAATCTGCTTATCTTAACAACTGGTTTTCATC
>JAVYIG010007988.1:0-94650 GCA_035222895.1 Strongylocentrotus droebachiensis
TCAATCACAAGAAAGAAGGAAAAACATGAAATTTTATGTACAAAAGGCATGGAGAGTTGTCCACAGATGATGTCATCAAATTGAATACCGCCCTCTAGTGACTATTCATTTAAAAAAGCTCTTACTTCCTTATTCCTTGCCCGATTTACACTGATATTTTTTAATATCTTAAACTTTACAATAAAAGTAACTTAGTATGAAGGTTTTGGTCCCTTTAAGTCCAAACTGAGGATCTTTGTAAAACACCCCCCTACTATAATATGGTATTTCTGAATACTGTCTTGAGTGACCCTTGACCTTATCTATTCTGTGAATACTTACTTTGCAAGACCCGACCAGGAGACAAGGTGGAAGAGGGTGGAGACGCTGAAGAGAAGAAGGAGCGCCAGACCAAAGACCGTTGCACTGGTCTTCTGGGATGAAGTGATGGCTTCTTGGACTAGATCACGGCTGGCATAGAGGGACGGTATGATGCAGAACTACAAATTAGAAAGAGAGAGAGAGAGAGAGAGAGAGGGAAAGAGATATAGAGAGAGGGAGAGAGAGAGTGAGAGAGAGAGAGAGAGAGAGAGAGAGAGAGAGAAAAAAAAAAGGAGATTGTGTGTGAGAGAGAAAGAGAGAGTGGGAGAGAGAGAGAAAAAAAGAAAGAAAGGGAGGTCGAGTGAGTGTTTGCGTATGAGAGAGTGAAATAAAGGAAGAAAGAGGGAAAAAAGCAAGGAGGACCATGAGGAAGAGGCAGAGAGAGAGAGAGGTACTGTTAGTGTGTGAGAGACAAAGAGTTCACAACATCAGAGATTAATCAAATAAAAGTGTATTCAATATATTAAGAATTCTAAACATATTTTTATACAACTTCATTTTGACTTAACATTTCGCCTTTTTCAGACTCATGCCTGAGTTATCGTGCACTGCATTGTAGTCAACCCACAAGTCACTTTCATGTTTAATAATTGAGTGTGTAATCAAACTTGCAAAATGTCTTTTACAGAAGTAATAGTTTAAAGAGAAGGTTGAGTTCTGGGAAGAGGTGGAAAATAATTTGTGAGTGTAATTATGCAAGTGTGGATGAACATCAGATGAAAAAATTCCCCTGAAAAACATGGCTCTTTAAATGCCTTAATATTCTAAATATGGCATTTAACATCTTTTATGCCATATGTTCGTGTAGTCCCATATACATCTTTCTGTGTACAGTGCTTGTAACTTTACCAAGACTGGGCCAAATTTCTTATCATTTTGTTGATTCCAGAACCTTGCAGTACACACCAATACTTATATGCTGATCAATTCCACAACTTTTCTTTCACAATGCAATTGCATGACCTGAACTCAACTTTATCTTTAAGCTCATATTTTGAATAAAGTATTATGACACAGAGCTACTAAGATACAAAAGTATTTTTGGGTGATTGGTACACTTAATGATGTACCCAACTTACCCCATGTGTGATGGTGTTAGCCAAGTGTTCCAGATTGGTTGGGACGTAGGGTACACCTGGTTTGGCTGGGTTGTTCTTCCACCTGCTCAAGAAAAAAATTAAGATTTCTTTACGTCCATCAGGCATCAGGTGAATTGACTCTAGGGTTGAGTCACGGTTGACAACTACTCGAGTACGATTTCTCGTACCCGAATATTCGGCCACAAAAAAAAATTAAAAAATAATAATAATAATAATTCCCGGTCACCTGCACTGTCAGAGGCCGACGCTAAGCTGTGCCAGGGAGAACGGCGGCTGCTGGCATGGTACCGTCGGTAATTTTTTTTCCAACTCAAGCACTGTTAAACTCACCACTCAGAAACTGGGACCAAATGTCTGGATTTCTTTTTGGACTCGGAGGAAATGGATTATTCCTGCCATCTTTGTTTTTAAAACAGCATTGTTTACAGTTAATATTATTATTAAATCGGCGCCTTCAACTGCAACTCAAAGTAAAATTGCATGCGTTTTCGGCGATGGACATGGGATACTGCTCCAGTAGTATGGAAGTGGCAAAAAAATCAAAAAATTCAAAAAAATTATTAAAAAACATGGCGTCTGAATACTCGAGTATTCGCTTGTAAGCCTGGGAGTGTACTCGAGTACCTCATTACACTGTTGTGCACAGCCTTAATTAACTCCTTTCTTTTTTGCGGGAGGGGGGGGGGGGGGTAAGAGGGGTTGACTCATATACTCACTATTTTGGCTTTAAATGTTGGCAACAGAAAATGAATAATCTTGTTTTGTCTACAGAGGGAAATGGTTGATAATTTGATATGAAAATTGTAGGCTACATTGCTATTGACTTCCAGTTACAGGGTACACACTGCCTCTGTACTTCTTCACGCAGGGGGTTTGGGTGCCAACTAAGGCTAGGTGATATCAATATTATATTGTACATTATCACCTCAACCAAAAGTTATGGAGAAGGTTGATAAATGTCAGTTTCATTAAAGAATGACCCATACCAGATGGTTATTTCTGTCTAATTATCGCCTAGCCCTTCAGGCTAATCATACTCAGTCATAGACAAAGTCTATTGTAAATAAAATCATACTCATCATAGTCATAGACAGAGACAAGGCAACTCATAAGAGTACGAGCAGTAGGGGCGCTGGTCCCTAGAATAAGGATCGCGGCCTAAAAATAAGGATTGTCCGCATTTTTGCGGACGATCCTCATACCGATCTGCACGTTGGCGATGCAATAAACAGATTCCGCGATGATGCTCAATGATGCATGTTGCACTTACGCAGCACAGAGACTTTCACCTTATGAACGATAGTCGTAAAAAAACTTGAGTCGTAAAAAAAAGATGGACATGCAACTGGGGTATTTTAGGACGAGAAAATCCGTTTTTTCGCATCGCCAACGCTGGGATCGGTAACCCTACACCAGCAGAGTGCCAAAGAAAAAAGATGTGCGGACGATCCTTTTTTTTAAGGACGCGATTTGTACGTGTTTACAAAGATATCCTCGTTTTATGCGGACGATCCTTAACTTATTCTCGGACCAGACCAAGTCAAAATATTCTTTAAAGGGCAATTAAGCATGCTAGGGACCCTTCTTAGAGCTTAGTTAGAGACATTTTGAATTACTATATTTATATTGCAGCTAGCATGCAGCTACACATCGCAAATTTAAGTTCTAACATCTGCAAAAAGGTCCATCCATGTATCCACACAAAACTCAAATGGAATATACGCCCGGGTCTGGGAAACGTTACACAAAAAGTAATGTATGGGGACTGAATATTAACATCTCGGTCGAAACCATCGAGTTTAACTGTAAAATCAAAGAGTCTTAGATACGTACTTGATATCTCCGCCACACATGGTTGATCAGATATTATATTAGATGACTACTGAAGAAGAAAATGACATGGAACCCCCCTCTAGGCAGCCTCGATTCCGGCTTTTTACCGACACCTTTTACGTTTCCGTGTATTATTATCGATATCCGTTACAGCTGAATATCGACTCGTGAGGATTTAAATGGGCGTGGCAACATTAATCATTCATCAAATTCTATCAAAAATGAAAATAGAGTTGCTGTTTGACCAAACCAGGGAGATACACTCTCCCTGATTAAACTATAAGTTTACCCTTTTACGTTGTGAAAATAATTTATTAAGATCTGAAAAAGAAAAATATTAGTACTAGATCTATTACCATTCCATTATTCTGGAAGTGGGCGTGGCTCAATCCAGGTTTTGAAAGCCCCATTTTGTTATTCCCTTTTTCTTAGAGTTTGAAGTCGACAAGATAAATTTTACTTAAACTCGAAGGTATTTTTGCAATAGGCTTACTGACTACGTCGGTCTTTACAGAGACAAACAAGAGAGCAAGACTGTTTTTTCAGTGGCAGAAACTTCCAAAGGTTCTAACAAAAAGGGACACTTATTGGATGTTAGGAAGGAAAAAATGAAATTATCCATTGCTGCTACCCCTATCCCCCCCCCCTCGACCCCCACCTCTCAGCAATTCGACCAATGCGACCAAATCAAACAATTGTCTTTGATTTTCACATGTTCTGTAACTCAGAATATGATTACTAACAAAACTCATCCTGGCATCAAACTTGTTGCGTTGCCTGTCCTGTTCTCATCAATTTAAAATAACAGTAAACGATGTTTCTCAATTAATAATTTGTTTTTCCTTCTATATTTTATATCTCCTTTCTCTACATAATTATTGTGATTCTACAATACCATAATGTTGGGATAAGATAAAAGACATGCAGTCCCATCCACTTTCTATACATGAAGGGGCACACCATGGGTCACACAGTTTATTTTGCACACAAAATGGCAGAGGACTTAATTACAATAATTATCCTTGCTTATATAGCGCCTAACACTTACTTTATCAGAAGTCTCTAAGCGCTCTACAATAATGCAGCATAATTAACCTGGCTTTAGCAGTGCAGCTGTTACGCGCGCTGCGTTTCAAGGAATAAATTCCGTTCCTAGCAGGTACCCACTTACTTCACCTGGGTGGAGTGTGGCAAATGTAGATCATTGCCTTACCACAGGACATTAGTGCGGCGGCGGGACTCGAACCGCGAACCTTGTGATCGACAGTCCAGTCCGGCGACGTATCCTCTCGACCACAACACCTCTTAATGCCCCTCTAAAGTGTTGGGGCCCCAACAAATTTGATGGCAACTTTCACTTGAATTGTATAATAATGTGAAAGAGGATGTCATTTAAGACACAATTCTGCAAGGATTTTCAAAATAAATTGTTTGAAACTTTGAAGTGGAATATTGGTCGAAGAATACAAAATTTTGGTTTCCTGCGTACAACAGAAAACCCAAATTATGTTTTCTTTCATCAATATTTGTCTTCAAACACATTTTTTTTTTTTTTTTTTTTTGGGGGGGTGGGGTCTTTGTAGAAATGTGTTTTAAATGACATGCTCTTTCATATTATGATACAATTTAAGTGAAATTTTGCCATCAAACTTTTTGGCGAATTTCAGGGCTCCCAACACTTTACAGGGGCTTCAAATGAAAAACTCAGTCTCGGGGGGGGGGGGTATAAACACATTATCGCCATGGGAGGGAGATACATTGAAATCATCTTCGACATACAGGTGTGGGGATCAAAGGGTGGGGATCAAAGGGATAAGAGTTTGACCATTCAGAATTATTTACATAAAAACCCATTATGCAGCCATACTCCATAGGCAGTATCTCCGAATCCCTTTCACACACATAATGTTTTTCTGGCATTCGAATACTTGACTGAAAGTACAAAATAAAAACAAAATCGGCTGTCTTGCCGATAACATTCAAAGGAAAATGAAGCAAAGTCTAAAACTGAAATAAGAGGCTGTCTAGTTCAGTATTTTCCTTTGGTATCCCTGGGTATTCTTATTTTCCTGTATAGTTTTAGTCAAAACAATATTTTACACTCTGTATGACCCTCCAAAACGCGGTTTGTTTGTCGTACAGACAGACGGAAGTCCCTGCATCGCTGCGGTCTATACTATGTGGTTTATGAACCCCGAGGTATATAGGCCTGTAATCAAATTACATATTCTGAACGCACAGTATAAACATTTTCTTTATCATATCGAAATGTGTAACCTCACCGGGTCAGATAGGACGCATATTGATATTGTTGTCTGTATCTAGTTCCTGTATTATAGTAAGAGTGTAGATATATCGACTGCTATGATTTTGCTCACGGCATTCAAGCCAAATTCCCATTTAGCAACTGGGTGGAGAGTGGCAAATGTAGATCGATGTCTTTCTATTAATTTTTTTTTTCCATAGGTTTTTATTCTCTTCTCTCATAAGTTAAAAACAAAAAATTGTAACATTTTATACAAAATTACAAATAATCTTCACATAGACATGAACTTTACCCTTTTCATACAAGGTTACAAATAAATGTTCATATAAAATATATTTTCAAATCAAGTAACACATTTACAGAAGAAAAATACTCACATAAAACAAAATTATAGTTTCACATTTTAAACAAATCGCCAATTAATTTTTACAATTTCTTCGTGAGCTTGCTTATGAATTTCCACTTATTTCTTTTCTTTTCTACAACAATTTTTACAAAATTTCCTTCAGAGAGAAAAAGGGTTATGTTAAAAAGAAAGAAAAAGATATATGATAACAAAAAGAAAGAAAAAGATATATGATAACAAAAAGATTTTTGTGGTTTAAATATAAAAAGGGACACTAGTGGTCGACTCGAGCCCACGATCTCTCGCATCTCGAGTTAAAATGTTTAAACCATCGCTTTTCAACCGGGGTGACGTAAGACATTTATATACAGGCGCGCCGGAAGCAGTTTGGGATTGGGGGGGGGGGGGGGAGGCAAACATTCCAGGGGGCTCACCTTTTAGGGGCAGTGACGTAATGAGAAAAAACGTTCGGAAGGGGGGGGGGCAGACGAAAAATCTGCATCACCACCAGTCTAACACGTTACTTGCAGGTCCCGCGGAACGTTTTTCAAAGTGGAGTATTAACGATCAGGTAGAGCGTAAATTGGCGTGGGGTCCAGGGCATGAGCCTCGGCAGGGGGTCAAGGGGCTGAGCCCCCGGAAGCTCAGGGGTTTTAGGTATTTAATTACAGTCAGATGAGCATCCAGGGGCCCTCTTTAAGGCCATTGACGTGTTCCAGGAGGCAGAGCCCCCGAAAGCTCAGGGGTTTTAGGTATTAATTAGGGTCAGATGAGCATCCAGGGGCCCGCCTTAGGGCCCTTGTTGGGGTCCAGAGGGCAAAGCCCCCGGAAGCTCAGGGATTTTAGGTATTTAATTACGGTCAGATGAGCACCCAGGGGCCCGCCTTAGGCTCTTGGTGGGGTCCAGGGGGCAGAGCCCCCGGAAGCTCAGGGGTTTTAGGTATTTAATTACGGTCAGATGAGCATTCAGGGGGCGGAGCCCCCGGAAGCTCAGGGGTTTTAGGTATTTAATTACGGTCAGATGAGCATCCGGGGGACCGCCTTAGGGCCCTTGGTGGGGTACGGGGGCGGAGCCCCCGTAAGCTCTGGGGTTTTAGGCATTTAATTACGGTCAGATGAGCATGTTTTATACCTTATTTGTGACATTGGCAGGTCACTTATTTTTTCTCTCCGTCTTTCTTTCTTTTTCTCTTTAACATACTTTTTCAAAAAGTGAGGGGAGGGGGTGGGGGGGGGGGGGGCTCGAGCCCAGCCACTTTGCAGACCATGACATAAAGCCTTCTAAAAAAGCGTATTTTTCGTCCGACTGTAATTTGGGAATTTCTTATTTGCCAACAAACGCATAAAAAGGTGTGACTTACAAAAAAAATGGAGAAAAAATTCTGGAAAATCATGTCATAACAGCAACATTTGTAAATCACTGGTATCGAATAAGAAATACACCCCCCCCCCCCCATCATTACGCCAGCGTTCAGGGGCTCATGTCTTCTCACCCCTATAACAAAAAAAACAGACACGTTTTCCCATTCTCGCACAATATATTATATGTCAACGATATGCGCGTATCGCTATTATACAGACCTCCATTGATCAATACCGTATAGGTGGCATGCGCAATGTTTAAGAAATTAAATTCCTGTGAACTTTCCTTTTCTTTGAATGGAATTATTATGTGATTTAATTCAGGTTTTTATTATTGTTATGTTCTTTTGGGTTAAAAATACAAACCATGTTTACTCCTTTACTGCTTCTTTTTTTTTTTTTGGAGGGGGGGCAAAAATGCGTTTTGCCCTCCCCACTTTTTTTATTGGGGGGCAACTGCCCCCCCCCCTGCCCCCCCCCACTTCCGGCGCCTATGTTTATATATATATATAGGGTGCAGCGAGAGAAATTTAGATGATTTCAAAAAGTTACTTTGGAATAACATCGATTTGAAACACCAAATATCGTTATTTGATGAGGAAATAGTATTTTACAGATGAAAAGTTAATCTTTTCCTCACTGACCTCGCTCGCTATTTAGAAATTGAATGATTTCAGGCGGCGAAGTGCCTGAAAACCTCCATATTTGTACCAAGAGGTGCCCGAAATTATCATTCTATTTGACAGAGAGGTGCGAGAATATAGTTTATATCTTCCATATCAAAATTACAGGCTATATACCGCTTTTTCGCTTCACTTTATCGCAACAATTTGAAACGGGGTGATTCCAGGTATCGAGATGCCCGATTTCCTCATATTCATGCCAGTGCATTAATTTTGGCGGCGGGATAGCCGCATACATTATTTTATATCTTATCTAATATTTTGATTATAAAATAATTTTTAAAAATTATTAAGATTCCAATTTTGGGGCTCACTCGCAAAATTTAGAAACACACAGTCATATGCAGAGTGATGTACAAGTAATGAGGCGATTCCATTAAAACAAAAGAAATGATACAGAGGTTTTGTTAACATCAGACTTATTTTAATTATAAATTCAGATATTGGCTGAATGAACGTTCCATTTCATTTGTCCTTTTTTAAAGCTGTCAGCTTCTCAGATTACAGTTCAGTTCAGTTCAGTTTATTAAAAACACCAGACATAGCAATCATGACGAACAAACATGATCCAAATTGAGACCCCAAAAAGATATGCTTGTGAGTGGGGCCCCATAGGAAGGATGGACCTCTCATAGACTAGACTTAATATAGATAAAAGCTGATTTTACGATGGGACTACCTTCTATCATAGTTCAGAAAATAAAATGTATATTTTCGTTATTTCATCCTTACACAATCAAATTTAATCCTTTCAATCGATTCATTATGTGATTTCTCCTTTTGAAAACCGTATCCCGTTTTCAGTATTACTCTTTCATTATACACCAAAAGAACACAGAGATTATTTGAA
Source organism: Strongylocentrotus droebachiensis (assembly GCA_035222895.1). Lineage (NCBI taxonomy): Eukaryota > Metazoa > Echinodermata > Echinoidea > Camarodonta > Strongylocentrotidae > Strongylocentrotus > Strongylocentrotus droebachiensis. The sequence goes on from JAVYIG010007988.1 coordinate 8,801, forward strand.
GAGCGCCCTCTCACTGTGTTCTGAATCGACAACACGAAAATGTTACGTTGCGGTTACATCTTTGAAATAATCATTCATTCATTTATTCATTCATTCATTTATCCACACATTTATTCATTTGTTCATTCCGTATTCACTCAGTCAGTCAATATATTCATTGAAAATATTTAATAATCAACCGTTCTTTCTCTCACCCACTCACTCACTCACTCATTCATTCATTTTTATTCATTCATTCATTCATTCATTCATTCATTCATTTCAAGTTGTACATTTCGGAAGATGAATCACTATGTCACTAGTAATTGCATTACAGGCCGATTCAGTTGGGGCACAAGCCGTAGGTGTGGGAACCCCATCGTGGTGTTAATTGAAGAAGTCAAAGAATGTACCAGAGATGTTCAGTTAAACAGACCGAAGATGTCCCAGCTTGATTTTATTACCTTTTCAGGAAGAAAATATCTGTTTGCGTTTGTGATTGATAGAGGATGTCTCGGACAAAATGATACATTAGGAAAGTTAAAAGTGAATGCTTCACAGTTCAAACTGTGTTACATTAGTGTATCCAGGTGGTGAATATACACTGTTTCCCATAAAATTGAAATAACATTCTTTTACCTCTATACATGAAGTGAATGTGAGAATGTGATTTATTTTTCACAGATAAAGTTTATATCTTCCCAGAATTCTATCGAACAATCTAAAGAGTCATAATTCTGGAATATAAACTTTATCTAATAAATCACATTCTCACAATAATGTAATTAAAAGGTAAGAAAAAACTCTTAATGGGCAATTTAGTGTATTTGGGCCGGTTTCATATTGTATTGGACATACCAGGTACCAAGCACTGTCTTCTCACAAACTTGTAAAATGGGTTATTATTATTTTTAAAATTCTGAACTGCAAGGGAAAGTGATAAGTATCGTCATCATAATATAATTGATCCATAAACACTCAATAAGAAATATTAAAAAAAAGAATATTACCGTAGGCAAATTGATAAACAGCTTTAAAAAAAACTTCCTTAAATGGACAATTTTATGTTTTGGGGAATCGTATATATCATTTTATTTTACTCCTCCCAATTTAAATATAATCGGTAATGTCCAAACTGTATAGAAGGATTAATAACAAAGTGATATTTTCATGATATGAAGATTAATGGCCAGATTAAATGTTCATGCGATAGATCAAAATGACGAAAGCGGATGAGGGCTCAAGATAATCTATCCGGATGATGAATCGTTGGACGACGTCGAATTAGAATTGTAAGAAGAGGAGGAGAAGGAGGATGAGGGAGGAAGATCACAGTCTGATCCTACCTCTTTCCTCTCGCCTTTGCGTTACTCTGTGATTCACGAAGTGCAAGGTCAAAATGCATCAAATTAATATCCAATGCGATGCAAAGACGAGGTCACTGGGTTCTGATACATGACTTGGGTTAGGGATGATATCATACACGAATTAAATGCCAAGCCCCATGGCCAATCTCATGTGACGCCAGTTAACATAACAAAATGTAGTCTCACATTGCCAATGAAGAAAATTGAAATCTTTTCCGATCTAGATTAATGCTCTCCATGTAGTCGATGCTGTTTCATGTTCTATAATTAAGCATGCTGGTACATGACTTGATTTATTTTGATATTCTATTTATTTGATTTAATTTGTCATTTTTGGTAGACACACTTTTATATCAATCTGAAAAGTGTAAATGAATATTTGGTTTCCTCTTCACAGAATATTTAACCTTTTACTTATAATTACTCTTATCTGCACTTCTTAACGACTGTCTTATACAATCAATGCAGGGGCGGCGCCAGGTTATTGTGTTAGGGGGGCGAATGGGCGCGCCACGCAGGGGGGTGTCTCCCCGCGGATGTGCCCTCTCAGAAGTTGAAGATTTTTTTGAAATTGATGCATAAATGGCTCGATTTGGTGCATAATTTTTGCCAAATTAAAAAGAAAACAGTCTTAAGTTCAACTAACAGGAACAAGAACGCAGGGGGGGGGGGGGGGGGTGTCACCATATTTTTCAGAAGGGTTGTTATAGATGAATTTGTCGTTTCCATTGAACAATCAGCCATAAGGTTTAGGAGATACAAGGGATTAATTTGATTTCTGTCGGTTGGCGAAAGGTTTTTCATCGTAAACCAATGTTTGAACTTCCGGTAATGTGAATGTAATAATGACGCGTCTAAATCTGATCGCCTGATTTGGCTTGCTTTTTCTCTATCTTTTTCTCTATCCTTACGTCATATTTTACATTTTATAGTTCTCTTTCTCCTGGCCTTTCTCCTTTTCATCCCCTTCCTTTTCTTTTATTCTCCTTCTTTTCCTTTCATTTTCCTTCTCCTTTTCCTCTTTTCCTACCCTTCCTCTTCCCTTTTTCAAAATGATAGGGAGGGGCGGCCGCCCATGCTCCCCCTCCCTGTGGCGCCGCCCCTGAGTCAATGTTGTTTTAATAGCATATAACTCTAAAATACTTGCACAGAGCCATTATTCTTGTACATGTATAACAGCCTGTCTCTGTTCACTATGTAAATGGAAATCATTCATGTTTTATTGACAAGGCTATATTATATTAATACAAAATGTATCTACTTTATGTTACACTGGACAGAGACAGTTTTATTACTGGATTTTTTAAATTGTGTATTGAATATTATTACTGTTATTTTTATAAACATAATAATTGTAAACTCTTATTAAACAGTCTACCATATTTCCCTTTTTCTTCTTTCTGTCTCCCCCCTTTGTTTATTATTTTGTTTTCTTCTTTTTCAGTTTAGAGACAAAACACCAACCACCGTCCATTTGTGTTTGGTATGTCATTTCATATTGGGAAAATGCTGCCCTGACAAAAATAATGCACACAAAATGAATGTAGGCAAGCTACCATTTTATCATGAAGTAATATAAGCTAAGGACCAGAAGATAAATTGGGTTTATCATAGGAGCACTAATTCCAGTATAAGGGTCTGCATTTGTCGCTTTGATAGGGGCATTTTTTAAATTATTATCTTAATTGTGTAAATTGGGGCATAAGCCCCCCCCCCATCTTGCCCCCTCCTGCTGAAGACGCCCATACTTGATTAAATTTAGGGATAAAATGGGGATGTACACCAAATTTGTCCTCTGAACCCCCAATTTAATATTCATGGTTTCCCATTTTCAAAATCGAATATATTGTTTAAATTGTAAAAAAATATTTCAGAGACTGCAGAAATAAAAAAAATAAATGGGGAATGGGGAAGGGCCTGCTTTAGAATACATGTAGGCCTACATAATTGGCACAAGTGGGGCTTTGAATTCCGTAAATAATGCTTGTATCGGAAATTAATATTTACACAAAATGCCCACGTATTAATCGCCCGAATGTCTATTATTGTTAAAAAAAATCTTGTCGCGCTCGCTCTCGAACCGATTTGACCTTGATATCAACCACCAACGTACGTGTATTTGTGTGCGTGCGATGTGCACGCTGTTTTTTGGACGCACGTACGCGCGCGCGCAATAATCGTCATTTTCGATTCGTGAATGGGTTCCGAAGAAGTGTTGTGGAACAGTTACATCGACAAGCTCGAATCTACCAAAATGAAATTGTGATGAAACTGTTTCGAAGGAGCGATGTTGTGGAATAACTTTACATGGATACTTGCTAGGAACATACACTAATTCGTCCACGGGAGATGACTCGTTTTTCAACCTGTGGATTTTGTTTAAACCAGGAGATAATGTGGACCTCAGCTGTTGCTTCTTCGCGTTGATCATCCCATATCTTTCACACATTACTACCAGAGCCGTGGTGGTAGTACATTAGCACACGTTGTACGAGTCACCCTACCGGGGCGGCGGCCGTTTGAGCTCTCTCTCGGGTGTACACTGACCGAATAGCCAAACTGGCGGTACAGGCTTTGCCTATGACCACTACAGCCACTCGACGATCTACTCAGATTGTCACCATGGGTTTTCCAGATCGAGGAGAGGAAAACCTGATGCGGCAAACGTCGCGATGTAAAAACTTTCAGCCCAACATGTTCAACAAGACCAAGTGCCAGAACTGTTTTCGAACCAGGGAGGCACACGATCTTGGCGATGATGATGGCAGCAATGTAAGTTTAGTCACTCTCTTTCACAATCACAGATCACTCACTCACACTCACAGGAACAAATTATCCAGCCCGTTTACAAGTTTCTAATTCTACTGGATTGAAAACATATCCTCTTTACTTTAGGTCTAGGCTAGTTAGATCTATAATAAAGTTTTTTTTTTATAGATATGAATGCTAAATTAGTATATTTTTTTTAAATGTTATTGTTAAACCACCAGTCAAAACAGTCACAGTCGAAAGGCATGTTAAAGTGTTGAATTCTTATATTGCATAATCAATGTAAGGTATGGACTATGAGTATGAATGATGGTACTGTTAGACCTAGAGTCTAGTCATTTTCAAAATTTTATTCAATAAATGTTGTTTCTGGTGAAGGAAAAAATATCACCAAACTGACCAAACATAACCTACAAAACAACAGGTTTTTATTTACTTTGACTTTTAACATCACTCAGTTAAGATACAAACAAATAATAAGGAAATAATTAGATTGTTTCAATATTTGATTTTAAACAATGCCTTGCCTTTGACAATTCGACACATTAATAAGCAAATAATGATGAGGATAATAATATATAATTAGTATTATTATGAAAGAAATAATTATCTCTGACCAATATCCCTTGTATATAACCAATAATTTACATGACTTTAAAGAACAAACATAAATACACTATTCCATCCGCCTTGCTACCGTTTTATAATACCCCACGCAACCTTGGAATACATATCATGAAGGGAGATGACAGCTGAGAGAGTTTCTAGTCATCCTCCCTTGTGTGTAGGGTTCATATAACTTGCATGGCTCTCAGCCAAATGGTTTGCAGCAAATGTTACCATTCAATCCATAATTAATTGGAGAATATTGGCAAATTTTTTACCAAATTTAATTTTTCCGGTTTACAGTTTACAGTCAGCTTAGCAATGTGGGGCCATTGTAAATAATGATTACAGTCTTATTTCAATACGCCAGTGTTGTTGTTTTCATGTAACTCTATTCTTGCTCACAATTTATAATTTAATCACCTATAACAGCTAAATGCAACAATACTACATATTTAAATTGCTTGTTTTAGTTAAAAATTTGGCATGGTTGTTTGTTATCTTAGATTGTTTTCATAAACATTATGTGAGGGAATTTCCACTGGAGGTTGTATTATGAACCATGGCCTGAATCTGAAGGCCTAAAAAAAAGAAAAATATTATAAGCACAATAACAAATGAATAAACTGTGCAACACTTTCTGAAGTTTTTGTCAAGATTAAGTGACACGAGCGTTCCTAATGATACTGTAAATAATGTGTATTCCGCTATCCATGGAATAGTTTCGTTCAATCATTTGATCATTGTCATTAGTATTGATTAACTTGCCCTAAGAAACTCCTTCTCGATTTAACCTTCTGGTACAACTGTTCATGAGGTCATTTACGGTCCAACCTGACCTAGCGGCTACCTCTCTGTAAAGGCCACCTGTCTATAGTGGCCATGTATCTTGTCTGTCGTGAGAAAGAAAATGTGTTGTAGAACCTGTCTTGAAAAGCCACCAGTCTAACAAACTCATTTTCCTACTACAATTATGGGTCACAATGAATTGTATTGCATACTGTTCTCCATGCTTTATAAGACCTACATGTAAATGTACATGTAGGTAATGTACTGTACAATGTACATTTGCTACATGTAAACAGAATATTTGTGTGGATCAGTGAACTCACGGGACAATTTACATGTACAGTACAATGTAGGCCCTATTGTGCATGTAGTTTACAATGTAGTTCATGTGGGCTGGCCTCAATGGCTATAATGACTGTTCAATCTACATACAGTGTTTTGTAATTGTGGGCTAACCCTATGCATTTTATTCACTGCATGCCTTCTTCATTTACCCTCAGATTTACCTAAGTTTAGTGTGTGCAACCAATATGGAAGCAGCCCTCCAAAAACAAACAGTTCTATAGTGTTTGACTTTTCTACCCCATAAGTGCATTGCACTGAAGCTTTTTGGTAAACAGTCCACAAAGGAACCAGTCTCTAATTGGAATTCTCATATATGGTAGAGTTAGTGATTTGGCAGTTTTTAGCCCACTTTCCTCCACTTATAGAGTCTTTTGTATTTTGAGTTTTTATATTTACATTTCTCCCCAAATATCTGTGAAAAATATAAAATGTGTCAATGCCAAGTTCAGTTAACATGTTCTAATAATGTCTGCATGATATGTACGCATTTAAACTCTGTATGTGTGTGTACACTGTATTATAGTTCATGCATACACCCCCACAATACAAATTGTATGGCTTTGCAAAATTTTCTCAGGACAGTGACGTCGTTACATGCAACATTACCCATGCAAGCCTGCGAAGTGTGAATGTGTGGGGGGAGATGATATTATAACGAAGAGAAAGCTTTAACAATGAACTCCAGTCAGTTATGAAGAAAGCGTAGAGTGATACGGTCGACATGGTCACCTTGCGGTAGAGAAGAAAGAATGTTCAGCTTGAATATATGTACAGTATGTATGCCACATCCTGCGTATCACTATCAGGGATGTTCTCTCTACACGTCTCTGGTTTATAGATCATCCATCCATCGTTGATATTTCTTTTTCTGTGAAACACTGGAGATCCCATCATCAACATCAATCTGTCTCTTTCGCAACTGTTTTAAGGATGGGTTTTGTAGCCGTCCAAGGAGTCTGTGGTGCTCCTATAAGTTCTTTTCCCAGACTTGATTCCAAGTATAGCGAACAGTCAGACTGCATTCCAAAGTCCTGACAGAGAGTATTCCGAAGCATACACAGATTCCAAGCCCATCTTAAATCATTTACCACATTCATGCATTACTGGCAGACATGTAGAAAGATAGGTCACCAAGCAGTCGCTTTGGGCTTATTCATTGACAGAATTTCTTCTGTTTCATTTTCCTTTGTCTTTCAAAAAATGAATTGTCCAGATCTTTCATCTTTATTTTTCCTGGACTGCCAGTGTCAACTAAAGTTCCTTAATTTTAGGGCATTTTTTAATTGTAGGAATTTATACATTTTAACTCGGAAGATGCAAGTATAGCGATGATGAATTTAACCTCTTTTTGCACATTTCATGTTCGTGTATATTGAGGGGTGTGAGTCTGTGATATTTATAAGGAGCCAACTCGAAAGAACACACTCAACTCGTTGGCTAAGTACTGATTTATCCCATTACATGTACCGTTAATACAGGGACTGTCCGGTTCCTGTGTGGGTTATCAAATACTAATGAACACCCCAAATGTTTTGCCAAAGAAAGACTACAACCTAATATTTTATATACCGTACCCTGCATGTACTGTAGTTGTATTATTGTACTACAGTCATGTACAGTATGAACATTATGCATCCCTGGAATATCGAAGTATTCATGGTTTGGGTAATTCTCGCTACCCCAAATAGCGATTCTGCCGAGATCCAGGGAAAATCCTGAAAACGCGCATTGCATTATGGGATAGCTTTTCAACATTACAGCTTCCTGTGCAGGCGCTATATTACTAGGCGCGATAGCGCAAACGTTAAACGCCGTCGCCACACAACGTGTATGCACCGAATATGTCGTCTGCTCGGTCTTGATTTATTTGAACATTTCATTCGTTGTTTTTTGCATCTTTTGACATCAGTGACGATGGTTTTCTTTTGTGAGGCTGCACAGTGCTGGGCTCATGATTCCAAGCGTAAGAACCCTGAAAAATGGGGGTGGATGAAGGCCGTGACTTGGGATGGGACTCTATACCGGAAGTTGTAGTGACGACCCGAGAGAGTGAAAATTACCTCGTCTCGCGAATTTCGAGATTTTCGTACCTATTTAGGGTAGCGAGAATTCAAAACATATTATGCGAGCAGTCTGGCTTAATGATGGATGCCTCGAGAGATCAATCAATATCATGTGTACAGAAAGATGAGCAATGCAGTACGACCCAGCCCCCATGCTGAACATATTGATCCACATATTATAATGAGCACCTTGATTTTATTTACATGAGTATACACTGTACTTGTATTATGCCAGCAATGTACATGTACTTGTACATTACTCTTCAATAAATGCCAATCAAATCCAAGACTTGATACAAGATTCCAACATGTAATACGTTTTTGTCCCAGAGCTGTATAGAACACAATCACAACTATATTTCCTTTAAAAAAATCTACCTACAGGTAAGGCAATTTCAAAAGCCTTGTGTATCACCTATTGAAATGGGCAAATATTACAATGACAAATTCCAAACATGATTTCTATGGGATATCGGGTATTGAAATTGCCCTAGAGTTGCGATTGTGTTGTAATAAGGCTGCAAGAAACTTAAATGTAGAAAGAAATGTGTCCAAGTGTGAAAATTGAAAATGTTGATACTACTGGCTGTGCATGTACACGTACATGTTATAGTCCATGACCCCTTGTCCGACATGTACAGTCAAACCTGCTTCAGTGACCACCACCTGTCTACAAAGACAATTTTTTTGTTTCCCTTGAAAACAGTTTCTCATTGAAACATGTACTAAAGGAACCTGTCTACAAAGACCAATTTTGATGTTTCTCTTGGGCGGTCGCTATAGACAGGTTTGACTGTACTTACCTGAAAATGGGAGACTTTCTTGTTTACTGCTACTCTTTCTCTAACTCCTCATTACTGGAGGAAGTTAATACCTTCCCCCTCGAGGGAACATGGCTCCTGTAAAATCCTAGTTATCACACCTAGCCTTAATTCAAACACTTCCTTGCGTTGCCAAACTTGCCAATTTTCAGGGCGCATCTGTGTCATCGATAATAAAGTTAATAAGGCGCCGAGGTGTGCTACATGTCCATTAGAGATATTGGAAGAGCAAATGGAAATTTCCTCCGTAGATGTTTGTGAAGTAGTAAACAAAATTTGTGGTTACTCATCGTAGAACAGGTGTAGCTTACCTGTAGGGCATATTTGTAGACATGTTTGGAAATTCTGGATAGTTTTTAAAATAAACATTTTTAGTGAATTATTTGTCAGTAATTTTCTCATGCCTTGTGTACTTTATACCGGTGCATGAATTTGTAATACAAAGTGTTATCCTTTTAATGAGTTTTAGAACAGATGATCTCATTAATCTGATTATTCTTTATTAAATGTCTCATTTTTGTTTGACGGTGATGATGATCCCATTCACCTCACAAAGAGAGATTATGGATTTATTTTGGATTATTATCCTGGGATACTTCAAACAATCACCGTTAGGTGGGCAGAGGAAATGCCTGCCATGTTATAACTTCCTGAAAGAGCCGTGATAACTACCGGGCAGGGAAACTGTTTGTACTATCTCTGGTCATCCTTAATAGTGCTGTAATTTTTTTAGTTTGGCAGTGTTTGCAGTCCAAAACAATACATTTTATCAAAACATTTATAGTGCAGCAGAATTATTTGACTTGGTGTATAGCATGGACATTCAAATACATGTACATTTTCTTTGATCTAGTTTGCGATAATTTGTAGACCATGTTTAGCTGTATTAATAGTTAAAGGGAACCATGATGTACTTCCATCTTGCACATTGTACTCAATAAGTGGACACAAATTTTGGACAGTTTTGTGTACTACATATGTACATTGTACATATACATACAGTGTAATAAAATGGAGTAAGATGTCAGCGATTGCTGCACAGGAATGCCCCACTTCTCAAAGGGTTAAAACTGTATCAAGTAACTTGGGTCAGCCTGTCATTTGTCATTTATTTGACTTTGGGATTTGGCTAAGACAATGGTATTTGCCTTACATGTAGGTTCTTTGACTTAGAACTGTGGCATGTCAGTTCAGGCTTTCACTTTCATTTCAGGAAGTTGCATCGTACATTGGAAATAGTGTTTGAGAAAATGTGATGGGCTATCCCCTTGTTACATGTGGGACTAAGAGCCTACACAAAGCTGTACATATACTGTATGTATGTACATGTATACAGGCCTACGTGTAGACTTGTACATGTACATGTATATGTATATGTTCACACAACTGTAAGTGTATCGTCGGGTCATTATAGAAGCGTTAAAGTATTATTGATTGATTTGATACCAATAACACAAACAATATGCGATTTGCCCAAGAAAGTAGACACAGTTAATTGTGTGTTTTTTGTTTTCTTCTGCTGCCAGATTTTAATGTCATTAGACAAATAGTATAGTTTGTTACTTGCTGCTTAAACTTTCAAGCAGTTACTGTATATCATGACTGCCAGCATATTTTGGCATTTTTATTGCATATTCCACAACTGTCTCCTCTGATTTCACTTGTAAAATAATATTGTTACATGCTTGTTTTTGTTTTCGAGGCCGTTAAAGTACATTTGTAGGGAAGGTACTGGTATTGATTTTCTTCTTCTTCTATTCTGCGGTTTCTATTATCAAGGCTTGTTTATACATGTGCATTGCATCTGATGGGTTTGTGTTAGTGATTAAGTCATGAACATTGAAAATATACTATACAGTATAATTGTAGGGGTGCTTTCATAATAAAGGTCAATAACATTGTATACTTTCTATATGTAGGGCTTACACATCTACTGTATGGAAGCCTACAATTACATTTTATGTAAATTTAGGATAGTAAAAGAAATGGGGCAGGTTGTTGCATAATGTTAAAGATAAACTTGAGTTCTGGTAATGCGATTGCATTGTGAAAGAAAAGGTGTGGAATGGATCAGAAAAGTTGATCATATAGCATGTAAGTAATGGTGTGTAATGCAAGGTTCTGGAGTCATCAAAATCATCATAAATTTGGCAGAGTCTTGGTAAAGTAACAATCACTTACACAGAAAGATGTATATGGGACAACACACATGGTGTCGGGGCTAGTACTACCCTGATTTCTTTATCTTTCTATGCTCATTACTCAGCCAGTATACATTTTCTTCCAAAATTGTTTGGCACATGACATTTATTTGTAATCTTGAACATTCAGTGTAAGTTTCGTTAGATTCTGTGGAAATTCATTTTCTTTTTTTACCAGAACTCAAGTTTATCTTTAATGTCTCACACATAACAATACATTTAGTGTCAAACTGTTACAATATATCTCTGGGTCTGATTTGTTGTTGAACAAGACTACATGTACAGTACATTGAAGATCACATTCCAAGACAACCATTTTGCCTTGATGAGGATTAGAGGGATTAAGTTTTAATGACCAGAATTAAGTCTGCATCATGAAAGAATTGATCTTTAAATTTTAAAGAAGTACAGTGTACAGTGTTTGCAGTCATGTAATGCCTTACGCCAAATGAAGGCCTATCTACATGTACATGTATGCATATTGTTATCAGGCAATGTACATGTACATGTACATGAACATGACTCTAGAAATTATTTAACCTTTCTTTATATGATTTTTTTCAAATTGCGTATGCCCCTTTTGCTATACATGTAGATGATTCTTCAAATGCATTTCTTTATACAAGTTTCATGTAAATTTCTTCTAGTCAGAAATAGGATAGTAGTTATTTTACTATGACTGGATGGACAGTGGTCAAATGCTGTTGCAATGGCCAGACTGGACGCTGTCAGACCGTTCATCTCACTGATGAATAATTGAGATCCATTGCCTTGAGATGGGTGCATGAATTCTATGCAAAGCTGAAAAACTTGTTATATTCTTTTCATTTGTAAAAATTAACATTTCCAATTGATAAATACATTTACTGTCACAGAGATCCTGAATTGCAGGTTATTTATGTACATGTACATGTACCTGTACATTGTAGGTGTGATTTGGTGTACATATTTTGATACATGATCTCAAGTCAAAATAAAATGCAAGCTACAGTACTGTACATGCATGTGTACATGAATATAAAGTGCAGGCCTACACTGTTGAATGTCTGTACAAAACTATAATAAGGAGCCTAAATTTGGCCAAAACCTCTGAAGCAATTACCCCTTCCCCACAATTATTCTGGTAAGTCTGTGTGAATAGGTGGTGTGAGAATAGTCCTGTGTGTATTTATGCAAATCATGGGCTGGGCTAATCAGGGCCTAAGCTTGCCTGGAATGTTACAGAGCTTGGTTGTTATGTACTCTACCATGCATTGCGGCCAGCTATATAGCCTAGGCCTGGAAGTGTTGTAAACAGAACCAGGGCCTTTGTAAAGGGTCCGGCTATTGTTTAGTCCTGTGTGTAAGGTTTTTCTTTTTCTTTCGAAGGAGAGAGAGGGGATGTGAGAGAGACTGGCCACAATGGTGGGAGGTACTGAAGTGCTGAGATTACAGTTATATACAATTGTATAACTGCATTTTGACAGCAATGGGCTGCTGAAAGTCCATGGGCCTGTGTACTCTTTAAATTACATGTAACAATGTACAGGGTAGATCTATAATGTAGTCATGTATAATTGTACATGTTATGGACGAATGGAACTGAATGTTTATTTGTTTATTCAAATTATTTTGTCCTATTTCTGTGGTAAGAGAAGCAGTGAACAATGAGGTTCAAAATGAGGAAATTGCAGGAAATGGGGCCTACTATTTTTTAATCAAAATGTAGACCCTCATGTTTCTCTAGCAGTACAATTCCTGTTAAAAAATCTAAATAATTAGGATTCCTATCTTTGTTGTGATCTTGGTAATGATGTTGCCTTAAAAAAGGATCATTGGAGGTTTCTTGCGGTACTATAGAGAATTTGAGAATAACTTAACATCATGCACGCACGACAGTTGATCTGACAATCTTGAAAACTACATTGTACATGTATGTACAGTACTAGCGTTGTGTGATAATTGTGTGCATTACATGTACATGTACATGTAAACCTACCGTTGATTTGTACGTCTCAATGATTTTTTAAATGTCATTGCCAACCATGCAGATAAAAATTGTCCCGAGTTACATGTATATTACTGTACATGTACAATACATGTAGTCGTGTAAAATTGTTCATGTTATGGACGAATGGAACTGAATGTTTATTTGTTTATTCAAATTATTTTGTCCCATTTTTGTGATAAGAAAAGCATTGAACAATGAGCTTACGAGGTTTAAAATAAGGAAATAATCTATGCCAGATGGCCATGGAGGCTATAATAAAAGAGGTTGAGTTTTGGTGAAGATAAAAACATTATTTGATTTTTTTTTATTAACTTTTAGTCCCTTGTTTCAGAATACATGTACCTGTATGTTTAGTAGAAACATCCCTTGAGAAAAATTGCCCAAATTTCAAACATTTTCAATTTGAGATGAAAAATCTTGAGCCACCTGTTTGAGTATTACTAGTTTTGGGGTGTTAATTGAAAGGCATTCTTATGTCATAGTTACATACTTCTCAAGTCCCATCATAAAAAAGGGACAGTGATTTGTTGTTGTTTGCCATTCTCCTGCCTACATGTATGCCATTCAAACCAAAAAGTGCAAAAACAACACATACAGGTATTGCACTTCAGTAAAATCTACATTCTTATGCCTTTAGTGTAGTAATACAATTCATTGAAGAGTATTATTACAGTTACACTGTGAGTAAAACGAAAAAGCGAAGAGAAAATAATGGTTTAACCAAATTATTAATGATTATCAGAGCGAGACCAGTTCCTCTTCTATCTTCTATAGTATTGGTTTGTATCGTCATATCCGCTCTCTATTTGTCCCTGACTATTTGATGTATTTCATTCAGGGCGGCTACATGTAGGAACCATCAGGACAATGCATTCAAATTCTTTTAATTCTCTAAAGCACAACGACCCACAAAATATGACATGACAATTTATCTTTCTATGAAATTCATAAACACTGAAGTTTTGTGCAAGATCCTCATGACAATACAGTAATTATGTAGGGATTTAGTTTAATGTTCATTTACTTAGAATTTTTCATGCTAAGGCTTGGCAATCTTGGCATGATAGTTGTGCAATAATAATAATGGTTTTGTAATGCTTTTGGAATTTTGGAATGGCTCTAAAATTAAATAAAGATCTAATTTTTTAGAAATGTCAATACATGTAATCAAGGAGCTATTATGCTTCTGCCTAATATCTCTTTGTTGACATCAAGAATGTACATGTACATGTACACCTGTAGAGGAATTCTTGCTTTAAAGAGAACAGACTTATATTTAGAAACTTTTCTGTTTCATCTCATCATATTTTTCTGAACTGGAGATTTCCTTTACAATTTGATTTAAAGAGGAGTAAATGCGTAGTATACCCCAATTCACACCCGTCCCCCCAAAAAACCCAAATAGATAATGAAATCCCTCCAGTTGGCCCAAATTTTGAGGATTTTTGGTTGGTTTACTGTTAGTTTGACGTTGACTGTATGATCTGAGCATGTGTCTCTATGGCCGCGTTCATGCTTGATTTTGACGGCCAGAATCAGGCATCTGTTACGTGTTTAGTTTAAAACACGCTTGCGTTCATGCTCACTTTTGTAGAATCACCGAAAAACGGCGATCACGAACGCCGATCGTAAACTCACAAAAAGATGCGTTTACAATTGTAAACGCGTTTAAATGGGGTCAACGCACTGACCTCTAGTGGGTCTACGTAGCATGCACAGTGAAGGTCACACAAGGCCACACAAGTAGAATTGCCTGGATGAGCCAGAGAAGTAAGCATGAACAGCTACACCGTGGAACTGCGATCACGATGAGCGTTTACGATGAGCGTTTCAGATCGCTCATTCTACCTTCAAAATCAAGCATGAACGCGCCCTTTGTCTCATGATGACTAGTTGACTACGTACATGTACATACGTAAATGTATATGCTTGGGACTGAATACGGTGGAGCATATGTCCTCAAAAATAGAATCCATTATTAATATAATTCAATCAATTTGTCAGGGATGTTCTAAAATGTCAGGCAGCAGACATGATCGCTCATCGCAGCACAGAGACAGACAGATCATGAAAGAGAACCCGCATGAATTTCTGACAAATATGCAAACATCCGAAATGGATGGGCCATCCTATTCATCCCGTTACATTGTGATCTGTCGGCATGCTTACAGATGGCACGCTCCAAACAAAAACAGAGAGGTATGGAGGTGAAAGATGCACATCTCATAAATTTATTGTATACAGCTGAAAGGGATGTGCATGTACATCTGTAGACCAATATTTGTTGAGCTCTATTTACCTTCAGAATTTTGCTTTTTAAGAAAAAGTAATTGACCTACTTGTAAGTTCTATTTCAAAGTTATTATATTAGAATTTAGACAAATGGACAGTCAGATTTAAAGTTTAAGTATATGAATGTTGCTCTCTCAGTCAGACTGGTTGGATCAACATGCTCAATGTGACACAGGCCCCAGGCTCTGCAAAGAAGCAGTTCGCCAAGGACTGTCTGGAGATGATTCGGATGGAATGTATAAATAATTCACATACAATTGTACACTGTAGGTCCCTACAAGGTAGTTGAAGTCAAACAATCTTCCATCATTCCAGAATATGTACCGGTAATGTGTTAATTACTCTTCAACGATACAATATGAAAATATTTAAAGGCCTTTCCTTATTTGTATGAGTAGAATATTATTCACAGGAGCTCCGAGGTGTTCTATTGTAAAAGATATTACTTTGCTAAACTTGAAAATGTAATGTTTTTTAGGAGAGCTAATTTGTTCTTTTCTGTGTATTTCACTAAATTGTGCATTTCAGGGCCCTGTCTTCCAAAGATTTGATATCAATCAAAGAGATAGGAGACTGCAAACTTGCGATTCTTAGAGGACTTGCCATTGATTTGGATCAATCGCAACTCTTTCTAAGACTTGGCCTATGCAGGCATGGCTTGTACAGTATGATGTATTCAAGAATGTAGTAAGCTTGAGCCGTTGACATGTCAGATATATGGAAGTCCAGTGAAGAGGAAGTGCAACTGTCTGACCTGAGCAGACCGCTCGAGTGATCATCTCTATCTCTCATGCTATCAAATGTCCACTGTACTTCTCTCCACCAAGCACACCTACATGTAAGACCAGTGGACATTAGGTATGTTTTCATCAGCTCGAGATTGCCAAACAGCCCGCTATTTCTGATTTGGAAAATAAGCACAAAGTTACAAATCGCTTCTTCATCAGCTCGAGACTCGACCTCGAAATTAGCTCGAGATATTTTGGTCAGCGTTCTTGTATAGTGCGAGTCTTCGGGCTGGTGAAGAGATAGCCTCTTGTCGATGCCCTCGCGCTGTTGGAGTCTCTAAATTCTGACGAGCGAAGCGAGTCAGAGAAACCGAGGCGCTTGCGCTGAGGGCCTCTTGACAAGTGATCTGAATTATATATTCATGAGACCCGATTTCCTACTGAATTATGCATGTCTAGACTGCAGCGATTGTGTGTGTGTACGTGTGTGTTCGGGATTGCCCAACTAGGCTAGTCTGCAAGCACAGACCCTAATTTGACACTTTATCAAAAAATCATTGTGCCTTGAGAGAAGCCTAGCCCAGCTTTCTACTGGTACCTACTGGTTGTATCAATATAGGTCAGGAGCAGCTATAGTACGTGGCATATGGTAGTCTTATAGTGCACACTCTCTTTTACGACTGACCAGGGTTTGTGCTTGCAGACTACAACTAGGCGGCCAGTCTCGCTCTCACGGAGGGAATTCGCACAGAGCGGTAGATATTACGTCATAGTAGCTCTCTCTGATTGGATGACTTTCACCGAACTCTGCTGGGTCGGAATATTCGCCAAACAAAGTAAAACATAAGAAATTCAGATCACTTGTCAAGAGGCCCTCCGCGCAAGTGCCTCGGTTTCTCTGACTCGCTTCGCTCGTCAGAATTTAGAGACTCCAACAGCGCGAGGGCATCGACAAGAGGCTAGTGAAGAGACTGAAGACGCACCGGACAAATAGCGGGATATTTTGCAAACTAGCATATCTTGGGATGATTATCTTGACCAAATATCCTGCTAATTGCAACTGCCGGCTATTGAAGACGCAAATTAACTGGATAATTTGCGATCGTGATTCGTGATAGTTATAATAGCGGGTTATTTGGCAATCTCAAGCTGATGATGACAGGTCTATTGTAAACTGTCCTTTGGTCACCTGATACATCCACCATACCTTCAACTTCTACTTGGTGTATCTCACTGCGGCCATTGGGATTTAGGCTAGATGACTCATGACTGAAATGAAGAGTCACTGATGTACCAGAGAGAGAGAGAGAGAGAGAGAGAACCAGAGGTTAATCAATATTGGAGATGAGTTAGCCGTCTTGAGGGAGGAGGACGGTGACGTCAGGTATTATCCTATTGGTCTGGCTTGTACACAGACAGCTGACTGACCTCTGGGGCACCTGAATGATAAAGTCCATATACCCTCTGTAAAACACTGCAAGCATCAGCTCCATTTTGTCATTTAAAAAATCATAATAATAATAATCTTGTTGCCATGGACTTGGCAAAGAATACATTCATTGTCTAATGATTGAACAAACAACATTGGGTTTGTAGTCAGACCTAACCACTTTCCCAAATCAAAGGGCTGGAGAAGCTTAAAAACTTACAGGCCTGGAGAAGCTAAACGTACAGGCCTATGGAAGCTAGTCCACAATTCAATATAGACCTAAATCTTATAAGCTGCCAGACCCCTGTATGCTACCATCTCTATCATATGCCATGCCCCTTTGTCTTCTCTACGGTGTAAAAGTATTTCCCCAGTAGTTTGTATTTCCCCAGTGATAGTGTCCGCTACAGAGTGGAGTTTGTGCAGTCTTCCCTGTTTACAAATTTGACATTTTCAGGGTACTCTGTCCAGTCATAGGTCTTGAGGTACAATGTTTTGTTCTCTAAACTTGCACGAGGTGATGAGGCAGGGTGACCATGTAGGCCAAGGTAACCTACAACTTCTGCCATTGTGCACAATGTACATGTAAGTGCTACATAATAACTACCTGATTTAGGCACTTTACACATACGGTAAGGCCTTAATACATGTACATGCAAACCCACTGTCCAACTTTTTTGAATGAAGAACCCATGTTGCATTGTCTGAAGGATTATGTGATTTGCAATGGGCCTTATTGACATAAAGGATTCCTAATCCCCTTAATCCCTATCATCATTGGCTACTTTGTACACCCCTACCCATGAGAGCTCATGGATAATGGCCATCCCTAACAACATGTTTAAGGTTGAGCATGATAATAATTGCAGTTTCTTCTAGGCACTAATAAGATAGAGCCATCTCTTCTTGTGCACCAAGGGTGATTGCGAGGAGTACAAGATCAGACACTCATCTTTAATACAATAATGAAAGTTGTAATAATATTGTCTGTTCAGAGCCAGAAGAGCTTTAAAGATGAAGTTGAGTTCTGGTCATGCGATTGCATTGTGAAAGAAACGGTGTGAAATCGATCAGAAAAGGTTGATCATCTAGCATATAAGTATTGGTGTGTATTGCAAGGTTCTGAAATCATCAAAATGATAAGAAATTTGGCCCAGTCTTCGTAAAGTTACAAGCACTGTACACAGAAAGATTTATATGGGACTACACGAACACGTGGCGTAAAAATCATACCCCCCGAGTTTTACGATGTTACATGACATATTTAGAATATGAAGGCATTTGAAGAGCCATGCTTTTCAGGGAACATGTCTTATATGATGTTCTTCCACACTTGCATAATAAGAATGATAACGCTCACAAATTATTTTTCACCTCTTCCCAGAACTCAACCTTCTCTTTAACTCTGTGTTAAAATACATCAATGCCCTTCTGGCTCCAAATGGGCAACATCATTTAAATGACATCAAAAGGATAATGACCGCATCTATCAATATTGTGCTCAAGTCTTTGCCCCTCATTACTGTTGAACTGAATTGAATTCCCAATCCTTAACATGTAGCCTACAATTCATGCAGGTAAATTTGTAGACCCACATGATGTTTATCAGCTGCATCACCACCATTAATCAGCCTATAACAAAAGCATACGTCAGGCATGATCACAAACATGGCATTCAATGTTACACCATGATGTATGGCAACATTTATCTCCATTGCCAAGATAGGAAAACATTATTTCTTCTTGGAAACAACAGATTCAAATCAGGAACAAAGATCAATGGATGCAAAGATCATTTGCATTCCAGACGTAATTTCACGTCATGTCGATAATAATGCTAAGTGTTCCTCTGTCTCTTTGCCTACGTGGTGATGATGGTGGTAGTGGTGTTGGTGGTGGTGCAGACGTGTACACTAAGCAGCTATGGTTCATCTGCATTGTAATGCTAATAAGGCAGTGTGACACATGCATACACTCAGCAATTGACCCCATCCATCATGCCACCTTGCACATAGAAGCTGCCAACTTGCAGATGAAGGATTGGGACCACAAAAAAAAAAACAGCCAGAAATAAATAGGGAGAGGTTGTCGAGAAAAAAATTGGAATGAAAACCACAAAACCTCAACAGATGAATTATATCTTTTGAAATGCATGAAGACGATCATTATTCCTGTTATCGGTTTCTATTGAGGTAATAGAAACTGCATTTGTCCCAATCATTTGTTTACTAGATATTCCTTGATCGCTGGGCCGTGCTTCCTAAATTTGATTAACACCTCGGCTGCTGTAGTTACGCATTTTGTCTGCTGGAGATTTATGGTGGGAAGGGTTTCTCCTGGCGTTGAACGCATTGTGATGATTATTTTTAGAGTCTTTTTTTGTAAGTGGTGAGAACTCTAAATCTCGTTAAAAAAGTCACAGCAGGGCCCGGATTGTAGTCACAGACTGTTGGATTCAAAAGACTTGAGAAATACATGGACCAGTACTACAGGTACAGCTACATATACATGTACTGACAAATTTCATATCTTTGATCATAATACAATTTAAAATCTTTGATCATATTTACAATTTAAAATCTTTGATCATAATACAATTTAAAATCTTTGATCATAATACAATTTAAAATCTTTGATGATGATCATAATACAATTTAAAATCTTTGATGATGATCATAATACAATTTAAAATCTTTGATCATTATACAATTTAAAATCTTTGATCATAATACAATTTAAAATCTTTGATCATAATACAATTTAAAATCTTTGATGATACATATACAATTTAAAATCTTTGATCATAATACAATTTACTTTATGACAAAACAAATTTTCTTCTGCAGTTGATATCAAGTTCTTCACAATGGAAGTGACTTGCTGTGATTTTGCATTTTTTTGCAAATCAATCTTTGCAATTGATCCCCCAAATTTCCTGTTGACCATTGTCCATTATACCGGTCCTTTCATTTAAAGTCTTTCACTATCTCGGTGAATTCAACGCACAGACGCAACTCAGTTAAGGTCGTTGTTCAATGGGGGTCAAAAAAGTTGAGTTGGAATGGGTACAAACTTATTCAAAAATTGCATGCTGTATGGTTTGCTCGTGTTTTTCAGAATCACAAGGCAAACTCATGCTAATATTTGAGATCGATTGCAACATTAATGGCTTATCAGAGTGCAAACGTTTAGCAAACGGATTGTGTGATGACGTCAAATTCAAAGTCCATGAACCACTTTTGTACCCCTAAATAAATGATATCATGTGTTACATTACTGAGAAAGAAAAAAAGCATTTTATGATTTGCATTTAATGATAAATATTAAATCACTGTAGCAAAAAAGATAAATGTACAAACATCAGATTTTAGTTTTAAAAATCAACCCCCCCCCCAAAAAAAAGAGAAAAATGTATCAGCTTGGAAAATTTTAGGTAGTGTTTTTTCACTTTGCAGGGTAATTTGGAAAAAATATCTACCTAGCCTTGTACAGTGTACCTAGCTTTAAATAGACAGTAAATATTGAGTGACCCATGTAGATTACCTTTCAATGGGCCAGGGTCAAGTTTTTGTTTTGGATCTGTTTTCTTCAAAAGTTTGAATACAGCTCTAACAGATCTTATCAGCATGCTATAAAAGTCCCTGAGCATATCTCCTATTATCATTGTTAATATGTGTGTTCAGAATGATAAGGGAGATTGTTCCCCCCAGGAAAACATGTATTTTGGTGAGAATCAGAAAGGTGCTAATGCCCTACTTAGTACATGTACATGTACATTGTAAATAGGTGTGAATTGAGTTTTTATCTTTTATCCTCTCAGCAGGATAATTATAAGTATAAGGCTGTTTAGAGCCAGAAGGGCCTTAACTTTGTGTAAAATTAAATGCGATGTCATTGCTTCAAACAGATGATACATTGTATGTAGAGTGTAGAACGATCCAAAATTAGGACAATTGCAGCATTTACTTTAATGATATTAGGTTCTTGTATAGCGCTCAGACATGTATCTGTCAGGCTTGACACTCAAGAGGCTCCTGATTATTACCTTGGCTTTAGTAAGGCTGCCATTACGGCGCTCTAGCATTTCAAAGAATCAATTCCTGCCAGGTACCCATTTACATCCCCTGGGTCGAGTGTGGCAAATTTTGATCAATGTCTTACCAAAGTTGATAGCCATAAGGCTGTTTAGTCTGTGTATAAAGATATGAGTTACGCTCTTTTGACTCTAAGCAGAGGGTGTGGAAAATACAGTCTAAACAAATATTTATGGACTTGATATGCTATATCTTGGTCATGAACCTTGTACATGTGCAATTTGTATGCATTCTTCTCGAAAGCTAGGAGATTTAAATCATTTGTAACTCTCTAATGCCCTTCGTGTACAAATTGTACGGGCCACATTTTGTGTACGTGCAGAATTGAGAGAATGTTTGAACCCCTGCGCTGTTATACGACTCTGACATGTGATCCCCGTGTATGTCCTTGTTCATACAAATAAAGGTGTCACTAACATGAGTGCAATGTACTTCTTAAAATAACTGAGATTCCTGTTACGACCGTTCTTGCGAAATTTTCAACAGCAGACCTTCATTTCTAGAATTTGGTGGAGCTCTATTAATCCCACTCCTTGTTTTGCCAAGGAGCTCAAATTGAGCTCCTCAAATAACTCTCCTGGAAAGAGTGAGGAGCTCAATTTGAAAATTGATGTTGATGAGCAAATGAATAGACACACAAACCTCCGGACACACTCTCGGCAGTAGGAGCAAATTTGAAGAAATTGCCTTTTTAATTGTTGTATAACCGAAGAAATAAGAAGAAGTTGCGTAACACGTGCGTTCCCGAAACCAAAATCGTACCTCGCACACACACTCTCACCATACCACGAATGGTCCGTCGTGGGAGGCGAGCGGGCTGGAGTTTTTCAACGAGACCAATGCAGTTTCGGAGTTTTGCAGCGCGCAATTTTACCAGGACTCGAAAGGTTCGTCGTGGGAAGCTGGCCGGCCAGCTTTCTGCCAAAACAACGCTAGGTCGGCTGCTGGCAAAAAGAGAGTAGCTACGATCGAGAATATCGTAGGTGTTCTTAACTTATCAATAAGATAATTCTAAATTCTATTTAAGATGAAATAATAAACTAGAACTACAAACAAACCTCGACAGATCTCTAATGACTATTTGAATGCTTGTTTATTTCTCCATTTGACGATTTGTAGTCTTGATCCTTCGATACATTTGTACGTACGCATATGCGTGCGCCAGCGCCACAGCAGCATCTAGCGATCGCATGATCTGAACGTACGTACGTAAACAAAGGGGCGCATTTTCACGGAAACACATGTGCCTTATTAAAGCACTAAATACGTAGCTAGTAGAGAGCTCCTGCGCGGCAAACTGTTTGTGATTCCGAATCACGAACATTTTGCCGCGTGAGCTCTCTACTAGCTTCGTATTTAGTGCTTTTATATCAAGTGTTTCCGTGAAAATGCGCCCTTTACGAATCATTCGTGTATTTTTTCTGTTCTAATAATTTATGGGCGCATTTTCACAGCAAACACTTGCGCCTTGCCGTCTAGTTTTAGATGATTATGGGTGCAATTGGTGGTTTTATGAGCGCAAATTTGCGCCCTGCGCCTGCTTAGTCGAAGGCTTGGCAATGTAAGTGGTTGAAATTTGTGACAAAGTTATAGTGTTCATGAATATTTAGTAGGACATGCATTGTTTCGGAGAATGACTGACAAGTTGCTAGAAGCTTAAAATGGCGATTTGTTGACAATTTTGCCGGTGCGATCGGCCACAAACATGCACCCTAAACGGGATTTTGAACTGAAGGAAAACATTGAAACCAAGGAGCGCTGTAAACAACTCTCCTTATTATTTTTTAGGAGCGCTGTTGGAGCGCCGGCGCAATCGCGCTCCTTAGAAATGAAGGTCTGCAACAGGGTAGAATTAAAACTTGAGTGTGGAATGAAACATGATGATTGATGATGAGACAAGATACTTCATAGTTGCTGCAAACTGCCTCCCAAAGGAAACATTAAAACAACAAACAAACAAAATAACAAATAATATTATTTGGGACCCAATGGACACTAATTCCATACATACCGGTACTTCTTGAACAAAAACTTCTCTGGACAACACAAAGCCTTGCATAATGTTTGTCAGATATAGCAACAGCTGAAGGGTGCAAAGTGGATTGATGCCATGACGAAATGGAAATATACATACAATGTAATCAAAAGCTAGCAACCCGCCATCAGGGCGCTGCCATTCTTGAATTTCTTTTTATTTTATTCTGTTCTCTTGGCCACATCATAGTATCCTTCCTTCTACTTATAACATGTAACTGGATCAGTAATAACACTCTTTTGTGGATTTGCACCGTATGAAGTATTTTTAGTTTTCTTTTTTCATTTTTCAGGTCAGTAAGTAATATTTAGCAGAAAATTCATATCTTGTTTACACTTCCATCTATATTGGGCAATAATTTTTACCTAAACATCCCAAATGCATTAAAAATTCAAGTTTTGTGCAATTTATGTTCTTATGAACTCATGAGTGCACAGCAAACAGTGTACCAAAATCTCTATAGCAGGCATCAGATTGGTAGATGTCTCGAACTAAATAAGACGTGAGCATCTGTAAGCTGTCCTCACCAGTGCATTAATGGTCTGGTCTATGTCCTTACTGATTGGGTTTCCCTGAGATCTTGCATGGCAGTAAAACAGCCAAGGTGAAGCAACAAACAACCTTCTCAAGAGACTAATAAGAAACCGTAGAGTTCACTGCCTTGACAGCGGCCTCGTATTTGCCAGCACAAACCCATGTAGGTCGGTCGGTCGGGCGGTCCGTCCGTCCGTTGAGTGCGTGTAACAGTTTCTGCACCGTGAGACTAGAATATAATAGGCTCTACACTTTAGCTGCTCCTAACACAGTCAGAGACTGACATAAGTAGGCTCTGTTCAAGGTTTGAGGAATTATGGTAAAGTGTCAAATTTAGGGTCTGTTCTTGTGTGCGTGTAACAGTTTCTGCACTGTGAGACTTCAGTAGGCTCTGTCCTTTAGCCACTCTTGACACAGCGAGAGACTGGCATAACTAGGCTCTGATCAAGGTTTTAGGAATTATGGTAAAGCGTCACATTTCGAGTCTGTGCCCTTGCAGACCAGCATTGTGTGGAGTATGCTACTCTGCAGACATCAGAGAGTGAATTTTAGAAATCAAAGTCTTGCTGGAAAGACATTGTTAAATAATTGAATCTGGGTATTTTTTTGTGTTCTGTATTGTAGGGGATAAAGAGACAAATACGCAGTGATATAGTTTTGGCTTGTTTAAAGGCACACTGTCCTACTTGTAGCTACTTGCTCCCTCTATATAGAAAACTTCCCAAATCGGTGCCTGTTGGTCCCCCATGATCCTCTTTTTCTTATGTTAAATGAGAGCTGAGTTAATGAGATAGCCACCTGTCACAGTGACCTCGATGGCTCGCTGTGTGGTCTAATCCCTTCTAGCTACAGTAGTAACGCCTCCCTTTAAACTGACTGAAACAGTGGTAATTGTTATCATACTAGTTCCTCCTTATAGGGTCCTTTGAATTGATACTTCTCAGAAATGCAATGTACATAATGTACGTGCCCCAGTGAACCTATACATGTACATGACATAACAAACGTTTACATGTATGCTTTTCATTTATAAATACATAATCTTTAAATACACAACTTTTTGGCACAGACACTATCCCTAATAAAAAAAGAATGTTCCCAAAAGTAGCTACTGTATCGTACTTGCAATTTGGTCGTAAAAGCATTTTCAATTAACCTCGTGTGAAATTCATGTTAAAGGTTACTTCACCGATCCTTAAGCTCAAGTTCACTGTTGGACGAGGCCCAATTCAGAATTAGGAATCTATTTTTGAGATTTAATGGCAAATGTCCAAGCTGAGCCTGAGGTGTTATTTACCAAGACCGGAAGTAACACCCTTTTGGGGCAGCCGAAAGATATGTTAAATTAAAGGGCGAGCTTGAGACAGAGAAAGAGACAATTGCTTTTGTTTACCTTTGTGTCTGAATTTCTTTTTGATGATGTTGTCAATGTCTATAGCAAAAAATGATATCAATTTTAAATTGATACAATTGGTATTCAAATCGGAATTTATGAATCTGATACAATATTTGAATAGAAATCTGAATTTACTCTATTTGCAATAACAAATACCAAATACAATTTTAAACACTTTAAACATTTTCTGGGAGAAAAAGAATATGACTTTATATTTTGTCAGATATATATTGGATGAATGACAGGACTGTGGATTGTGATAACAAACAAGTTAATTTAATTCGAGAAGGGAAATTGCTATTGGCAACAACAAGTCCCTCCATAAACAGGTGTCATTTTTCACATTAAATCAAAAGTTTCTTGCTATTTATTATTAAAATCATTTACAAGTAGGTTCTAAAACACCATTCATTACTCTCTGGTCTATACCTTTAAATGTTAGGAAGCTATGCTGGAATTTAATGTTCATAAATTGCTGCCTATAGATGCCAATTATAGGACCTCTCTATTTTGGTCTCCAGTTCTGCTTCTGCATTATGTTGTCAATCAAGGATTCCTTAACGAGCCTTTAATGGATTAAATGGGATTCAGTGCTGGAGTATCGGGAGAAATGTGAAAGTTATCATCGGGGAAAAGTCTTTCTTTTGGAATTTGGTCTAATTCCGAGGTGGATATTAAGAGAATATGATTTTCTCAAGCTGTTTTGTTGATATGCTGGAGTAGTTAGGATTTGTCACACTCACACTAGTCACAGTACAGGGTGTGGTTTGTTTTTGATTATGGGTGAAGGAATGATTTATATAGTGCAATGTACATGTACATGTAGATATGAAAGTTAAAAGGTATATCAATTTAATTTCTGTAACATTTGTAGAGGGCTTTGTTCATGCAAAAAATCTTTCCTATTTACATGTAAAACATTTATTGACTGATAGTGTGGTGATGAACATGAAAATATTATCTTGCTCATGAAGAAGAGGCATCTCTTTTGCCTGCATAGGATCTAATGATTTCAGAAGAAATAAGGTTAGAAATGTTATGCTTTGAATATGCACAATAAATGGAGAGAGGGCAACAGAGCATAACAGGTAAAAAAGATTTGTAAAAGGCCAAAATAAAGAGGAAAAGGGCACAAAGATAAAAAAAAGAGAGACAGGAAAATGTGAAAAATAGGAAGTACGGTAGAGATATATTCAGTACTAATTTTTTTTAATAAATACAATAATGTACATGTAGACTAGTGTAGAGAATAAGGGATGAAAATAAATGAGAATTTTGTTATTTTGAACTTGAGTTTGCGATTCCTATAACAGTAAGATGAACATGTACATATATATATATGTGTGTACGTTTGAGATCAGTAACAAGGTTGCGTGACAGATCCAACACTTTTATTAATCACATGTAATACTGCTTATGTCATGGCAGCTTTCATTGTTTTCTAGCCCATGGCTTTTTCAATCAATGCTTGAAATACAGCAGATGTGCACTATGAGAGATTTTCTTTTTCTTTTTGAAATTTTTGAAGGCCTGTGTTATGACGGAGCAAGCTGTCTTTCCCAGAATATGACAGTTGCACTTGACATGCGTTTACATGTAGGGCCTTACATTGGGTATGGTGGTTGTACACATGTCATGTAGGGCCTACATTGGAGTATGGTGGTTGAGGCAGATCGTGTTTCATCGCTCAGGTGGAAATTAGATTTAGGGCGGGCTGCAAATTATCCTTTAAAATGGTACCAATTAACGTACCAGGATTGAATTAGGCCCGGACCAAGGCTCTTTTACAAGATGGGTCCCACTACACATCTCTTTCATATTTTCATAGAACTTAAATACTGAGTGACTCAATTTTTTTGTTATTGATCTTTAGTCAATCCTCCTTGTGGGTGTTTTCTTTTTGGAGGGATGGGGGGATGGAGGCAGAGGCTTCGTGGATATGAAGAAAGTACAATGCTTACATGTACAAACCACATATTGCACCTGCAAACTGGTGAAGAAAGTACAATGCTTTAACATGTACAAACCACACACTAGACCTGCAAATTTAGTCTGCAGGTGCGGCAACATTAAACACGTAGGGGTACCACCCTTGAGTCAAGAGCAGGAGTTGTTCATGTAATGTGTGCATTGTCTGTTGAGAGCCAGATGGGCATATTATGGGAGTGTCGTGGTCGAGTGGTTTAAGGCGCTTGACTGGAGATGCGAAGGTCGAGGGTTCGAATCCCGACACGGCACTAATATCCTTTGGCAGGATATTAACCTGCACTTGCTACTCTCCACCCAGGTGTCAAATGGGTACCCGGTAGGATGCGACCGTCATTGTTGGTCAAACAGCTTGTGAGCGTCAAGTAACGCCCGGCTGGAATGCTCCCCAGGGAGTGGAGATTGTGCACACAATGTGTGCGGGCTAGCACTGAATCCAATGACAGGGGTAATAGTATATTTGTAAAGCGCTTAGAGACATTTGTATTAAGCGCTATATAAAAATGAAATATTATTATTATTATTATTATGTATGAACTCATATTATCTAGCATTGGGTTAATGCCCTTCTTACTTTCAGAACATACAACATGTTCACTTACCATATTAGGATGCTGTCAAACTCAACATACATGTAGTGCCTGTTGCCTGTTCTTGGAGACTTGTGCTTTTTTTTTTCCTCCTCCTTTTTCTGCACACCGTATGTTTAGGGGAGCTAGACAGGACTGATGAGTCATAACTTTGTTCTATTGGGGGCGAAATTCAGTTAGATTTTGTTTCTCGATTGAAAAGTTAAGATTCAAGCATTAGCAGATTGGATTGCTTGTGGCAGGCATTCCATTCAATTTGATGAATGATGAATGAAAAGTGAAAGTGTCGTAACTTCCAGACCCGAGGAGAAACCTCCCTTTTGGACTGATCTAGAAAGTCAGAATGTAGGCCCAACATGTGACTTTCATGAGTAAAGAATAATAAATAGATCACGTAGGATGTCCCACTTCCAAATATGAAGGTAAAAGTGAAATTCTTTTACAGAGATGACTGATGTATATTTGACAATAACAAGCAGTGTATGAGAGTAAATGTTAAAGTACCGGTAGTAACTTATCGATACAAAATCTGTGAACCCCATGCTATCTTTGAACATGGCCCCGTCTTACAAAGAGATGCGATTGTTCCAGATCAATCGTAAGTGCTCCAATCAATCACAAGTTTGCAGTCTCCTATCTCTTACATGTATGTACATAGTTGCGATTGATATCAATCACAAATAAGTTTTGATTTATATCAACTCTTTGTAAGACAGGGCCTACATGTAGGTCTAAATGGTTGACTTCCGTGCTTATCTTCATCAAGTTTTCTTAGGGGCCAGTCACTCATTTTCTTTTTGATAGAATAATGGACTTTGATGAAAAATGATAAAGTTGTACCCATTGTAATTTACAGGCTTTTATTTGTTTATTTTGATGGTGGAGAAGATGAATGCAAACTTTTCAAGGATGGAATATTATTATTTATCCCGAAATCAACCAACAGCTGGTTTCCCTGTAGATAGCAAACGATGGGAGTTGTTGTGATACAGAGTGTGTATGGAAGAGATTGGGGTGAATACAAGAGGTCGCCAAGGTCGGCGATTGACATGATGATGTCATCTGTGAATGCCTCAAGGGGAAAAGGTCATTACCCCTGACCTGCTTTCAGTGGGTGGAACCATAGCCTAGTTCCAAGGATCTGCGTTTTGTTGTGTCTGAGAATCAATGCGTCTGCGTGACAATGCAAAAGTAGGGACCCGAGGCTGATGTAGGATAATGATGGTACAAAGTGGGAGGATTGCATGTAACAAGATAGGTCTAGCATGTGGTGACAATTTCTTTGGAAATGTGGGTTTTAATTCTTAAAAGTTAAAAGTTGGGTTCCGGTCGTCCAATTGCTGTGTGAAAGAAACTGTCCGGAAGTGATTGAAAAAGTTGATCATGTAGCACAGAAGTATTGGTGTATTCTGTGAAGTTTTAGAATCATCAAAATGATAAGAATTTGGCTGAGTCTTAATAAGAGTCACGTGTAATGTACACAGACATTTGTGTATGGGACTACATACAGTTGTGGCATGAAAGTTGTGGTCCACAACCTGAGCAGTTACTTGTCATATTTCGAAAATTAGGGCATTTGAAGAGCCCTCCTTATCAGTGGATACTTATTTTCCTTTGATACTCTTTTTCCTTTGATACTCTTTAGCACCAACATAAAAAGAATAAAGAGGCTTACAAAATATTGTTCCCCTTTCCCCAGAGCTCAACCTCCTCTTTAAGGGATCCGGTAGCTTTGTCTCCAATTCCCCCATGACTTTTACAAGCCGATCGCCTGTCTGATTATCAAGATATTTATGATTGGAATTACAAATTTGAAAACCGTTTGCCAAATGGTTTTCAAATTTCAATCGGTCGTTCGTGTCTCCTTAGATCAAGATTAATGTAACTTTCAAATTTCAATGAGTATGGTAAAACCGGTCACTCAAAGAATTTTAATTTTTTGAGGCACTTCTTGATCATTTTGAAGCGCAATTTTTTTAGGGCTTCAATAATACACCATATAACAGACAATGATAACACAACACGTAGGGCCATGTATCTCCGATTTAACATTGTTAAACGATCCCTTTAAGGAGTAATATCAAATGGACTGCCTTGGGCTCTAAGTGGGTGGATACCTCTTCTTCTTTTCCAGGAAGTATTCGAAAATAGAGAATCACTCGATGGGCAAGTAATGATCATGTGACTTATGAAAACTTGAAATTGATACTTTGTACTACATGTAGTTCTACATATTATTTACATTGTATATAATTCCTGTGCAAACAGAAAGGTTAGTTATGTGGGTAGAACACAGTTTAAAGTATAATTCCTGTAATAATAATAATGCTCCAAAATTCTGGCAATGCAGCCTAATAATATTTGCTTAGTGGTTTGAGGTTTGTAATTGGAATTTTAAGTTGGTATTGAATAGAGACCTTCATTTAGCACTATTAACTGAGTAAACATTCTATTTTTCTTTTCATGACATAAATACTTGATTTTTTTCCTTCTGATTTTGCATTCAAAGGCAACAGAGGATGTGGGGTAGAATAATAAAGCATTGTGTCCGGGATTATTCTTTAACAGTTTATGGTTGGTTTAAGGAAGAAAATTCAAGGATGATACATTGTGGAAAATGGAATAACGTGATTGTGACAAGAAGCGGAACAATTTTTTTCCCTCAATTTCTTTTGATCATGTGGAGCACATTAATTGTTTGTAAATGTTACTGTTGAAATAATGTAATTGATTACATGTACATGTTTGTTGTCAAGAGACTATAGCCTCGTTCACATATGCCTGTGGTAATCTGCTTCTAGGTCCAATAAGCATGACAGTGTACTATCACGGTAATACCGCATTATATGTGAACGAGCCTTCAGCTACATGTACAGTATCTTCATGAAGTGGTGCAAGTTCATCGGGGTGTGTTCAAAGACGCAGTCATGCAGATAGTTAGGTGTAAGGCCGGTGATGCGACTACCCTATCACTTACACACCACCAAGTACGTCGGCTAATGCAGGTCATCCCCCTCACAATCCATTTTTATCTGCCATATCACAACTTGCGACAGCTTCACCGCATTTGGTAAAAGTTTTGCAATCGTGCCAGTGTAAAGTTAAAATGTTGGCAGACCGATGTTACAGATATATTAAAATATTTTGAGATGGGGAGCGCTAGCTTGCCATGCAAATTTCAAGCTATTATAATTGGACTCTTAATGACTACAAATTCACTAAATAAGAGAAATAAAAGAAATAACAAATGGTGCAATTATATGACTATAGATACCTTATGAAGTAAGGTTAAAGATATCACCACAATTGAATGCTCAATTGCTTTCGAAGCACTCATGTGCAAGTTATGTGCTTGGATGACAGCTTAATATAGAATAGGGTTTACTCTCATACATGTATGTACATGTAGGTAATATTCAATTTCTTTCTTAGAAATGTCAGATTAGTCTATTATTAAAGATCCTAGTTGTTGTTTACATTCTTGGAAATACATGTTGAAAAACAGGAAGCAACATTGACAAATATTCAATTCCTTTTACTTCTTTACTCATGGCATGAACAATCATTTTTACAGTTATTTTGGACCAATTTTTTAAATAGAATTTTCTATTCTCATTGAAATATTTAAGACTGGATCATTTTTCTTCAAACTTCCTTTAAACTTTTACAGGTGTTTTTCTTGCAAGCTAAGCCAAATCTATAAATGATTCAACTACTTTGACGGCCATGGCAATATGTTTGGCGTCTTTAATTATCACTCACTTAGCCTTTAAGTCTGTCTTGATGAGACTACTGTAACAAGGATGGTGACAATTGACTGGAGCACACCTGTGTGTCTGGAGTTAAATCGCCATGATTTCACATCTTGGAAGACGCCGGTCTCAGTGTCTTCGATGTGTCAGGATCTGTCCAGGACTCCAGGGAAAACAGGCGTTGTTCCCACTCCCCATCGCTCAATTTTCCCGCTAGCTTGCGCTGAAAAAAGTTGATGTGGCGGACTACATGTACCTTTCAATTTTACGAAGACGCCTATCAGAGTGTCTTTGATGTGTCAGGATCTGTCCAGGCCTCCAGAGAAAACTCAGAGCGGTTGTTCTCACTGCTAAATTTTCCTGCTAGTTTCCTCTGAAAAAGTTGATATGGTGGACTATCTACATGTACCTTTCACATCTTGAAGACGCCTATCTGAGTGTCTTTCGATGTGTCAGGATCTGTCTGGGGACAACACAGAGCGGTTCTTCTCACTGCTCAATTTTGCTGCTAGTTTCCTCTGAAAAAGCTGATATGGTGAACTATCTACCTTTCACATCTTGAAGACACCCGTCTATTAAAGTGTCTCCGATGTGTCAGGATCTGTCCCGGGGAAAACTTGGAGGCATTCTTACTGGTCTACAAACTGTCTGCTGGTATAAATAGGGGACAAGCCTTTGTAATTTGCGGTATATACAAATATCTTATTATTATTATTTATTTACAACCATATCCCCTATAGAGTGAGATGTGTGGAGATACTCATTAACGTTTCTTAAGTGTATCAGGTTATGTCTTATGAAAACGTAAAGACGTTGTTCCGACTAACAGTAGTCCCAAATAGATCCATTTGGGTAAAATACTGCCCTATCCCCTCACACAGGATTGTTGCTATGATGGGCAACCCTAATATCTCCCAAACAAGATTTTGTACAGGTAGCATGAGATGTGTTCACATTGAGGGAATCAAGAGCAGGTTAAGGGGTTGTTGTGGCCATGTGAAAGTGTTACGTCAAGCTGATGGGGTCATGTGTGCTGTACGTGACTGCTCTGTAGGATTAATAATGTATTGATGCGAGATTACAAGAGTGAGTTCATGTTCTGCACTAAGCTCTTCGTAAGTCCTACTTATGTTCTTTTACGGGGGATAAAGAGAGAAAGAGCAATGTGAAGGAATATTTGAAGAAAGTAAAGCTTCAGCAAAAGTCTTGTGATCATTTGTCCACACAAGTTCATGTTCAGTCTTAATCCCTGCTGAGATTTCGATAGGATCCTCTGACTAAATATGAGCTTCATGAAATGATTGAAATATGGAAAGCTTTTTGCGAGCAGTTGGTGATATGTGATAAGTTTATGTGTGATGCTAAGCCTTCCAGCTTATTGCTTTAAGTGCTTGGCAGCTTTTGTACATGACTAAAAATGATAGACACGAGAGTGCACCATCTGTATGAACATGTGACAATTGTATGACAGAAGTACAATTCTCCTTGAGTCCACTACACAATGATAGAAATAATCAGATAAAATCCCTTGAACACAATTACGACATTCCCTGCGAGCCAAGGACTTAACTTGCCATGCAGCACTGATGGAAAGATTCCTTCTATGAATAAAAAGATAAAACGGTCAAGAAAACGACTTCCTATTAATCCTGCGAACAATCAAATAGAAGACCTTATTAGGGGCATTAATCCTCATGGTGCATTGTGGCAATCTTTTTTCTTTTAGGATTTACCCATTTAGAGAGGTTTAATCAAATAATCAGCTGCAAATGACCTTGTGCATGTCCTGAATTAGGATGGAATAAAGTCAAACTTCCTTAAATGTCGTGGGACAGATTATGGTGTGATTTTTTAATTTTTTTGGGGGATTATCAGAGAGAGATGAGTTTATATTTCAGAACTCTTTTCATGGTAATGTTTTTGGAGATCACCCCTTCAGCTTAGCTGTGGTTATCTGTAATGCCACATGACTTTATCTCTCCAACCCCAATTACAAACAAAATCCATGCTTTTTCAATATTTGTATGGTCATAGGAGTGGGTACGGATTAAAACGATTGGGAAGCGCTCTCACGTATCTGTCTGCCCGTCATTGATCGCATATCGGGCGAAATTTGACCTTATATGGTGCGATAGTGAGGGGATTTAAATCGGGACAGCTCTAAAAATTGATCACATCCCTCAAAATGTTGATTTTTGGGTAAGCTCAGGAAATGTCGCCATATCGGACTCGTCGTATGGAGATGTTAGATTATTCCTGCAGTGTGGTAGTCTGCGGCTCAGTCTGCTGTTCAGGTTTCAGAAACTCAATACTATTTGATTCAATAAAAGTGTATTCATATGGCATTCAAATCTTGTAGATGTATTGATGGTATTGAAATTAGATTATGTTATTTTGTAGCTAAGCATTGATGGACATGATTAAAGGCTATCGTACTAGTGTATAGGAGGGATTAAACCACCCTTCAAGGTCACTGAACAGGTGGTTATCTCATCAAATCGGCTCTCAATTAACATAAGAAAAAGAGGATCATGGGGGACCAGTGGTCACCGATTATGCATTGTTTGTTATATAGAGGGCGCAAGTAGCTACACGTAGTGCAGTTGGACTTTAAATCTTACACTTAATGAGAAGTAAATAGGAGGTGAAAATACAATTGATTCTATAATTTATTCTGTACCGTGTAATTTGCCGGTTTTCTTAACAATTGTGTAGCTTGTGTAATAATCTAGTGGTAGTAATACATCAACTGCATCAGTTCTCATAATTGAAAGGCCTCGTAAGACGCATCATTCCGGTATCCCTGCAATTACAGTGCTAATTCAAATTTAATGAGAAACCTCTTTTCAATTTGCATTTCTTCAGAGTGTGTTAGCATGGTGTTTGTAACCATCAGGAATGATACGCATGCCCATCTCTTCACGCGCGCTCACTCTCTCTGTCTTGCTCTCTCTGTCTTGCTCTCTCTCCAATGCAATCCATAGTCCAGCTGGCTATTGTAAATTGAATTCCCATCACTGCATCATGGACGATTACAGCAGATGTTGTCAAATGAGGATGAACTAGCTCTTCTGTTATGACTGGATGAGCATTGGTCAGACTGACCCCTCCCCGTCCAGACTACTAAAGGTCATTGTATGGCTGTAAGGAAAATACATAGCTATACATGAAGTAATTACTGTTTTCTGGACTGATCATTGTAAAGCAAAACACTGGCTAGCAAAATACATGTTTGAGCATTGTTTGAAGAAAGAAAATTAAAGGGATCAGGATCCTTTTTCTTCTGAATGTCATTTCGTACGAAAACCATGTAACTGGGCAGGGATTGTCATTAGTGTGGACTGATTATTGGTGAGTTGTCTTGTCAACTGTCCTGCTTCTGAACTAGTTCTTTATTTTAACATTTTCTTTATATGATTTTTCAAATTGCGTATACCCCTTTTGCTATAGATGATTCTTCAAATGCATTTCTTTATATAAGAAATAGGATAGTAGTTATTTTACTATGACTGGATGGACAGTGGTCAAGCTGAATGCTGTTGCAATGGCCAGACTGGATGCTGTCAGACCGTTCATCTCACTGATTAGCCTTTGCTGACCTCTTGATTGATAGCCAAACACTGGACAATGAGAGCCAGTCTTTGCATGGCTAGCCAAAGTCAAGTTCAGCTCTCTTATGGGGTCTGTTGACCGATAGGAATTCGTCCCGGTCAAGAGGGTCAGCCAGAGAAGGGGGTCACCTGTCTGGGTATATATAGCGGATGTTATAGTTTGGGCAGTGTGTGATATATTGCCTCCATTGACCAGAGTGTTCACTTCACCAGAACTTCTCTTTCTGCTCAGGTTCTATTAGTGTTGTTTTTTCTTCTTCATATTTATTCTGTTGTGTTAAATTATAGGCTTATGAATCAACACCTTCCTGGCCTTTCCAACAGACGATTTTCTTTGCCACACTCTGAATCGTGTGGATGTAGCAGGTGTGTAGAAACCATATGTATCCCTAGACATGAAAAGAAGAAGCAATTAAAGTTTGAAACAAAGTTTTGGACCGTTACCAAAAGTCCTACTTCTTTTTAAAAAGGGTAGAAATCATGAATATACATGCTAAGTAACCACTTTCAAAATAAAATTAAAACTAGCATTCTCCTTCCAGTATGCCCTACTTTACAAGTTCCAATGG
Organism: Strongylocentrotus droebachiensis; assembly: GCA_035222895.1. Taxonomy (NCBI): domain Eukaryota; kingdom Metazoa; phylum Echinodermata; class Echinoidea; order Camarodonta; family Strongylocentrotidae; genus Strongylocentrotus; species Strongylocentrotus droebachiensis. The sequence goes on from JAVYIG010007988.1 coordinate 44,747, forward strand.
ATTTCTCATGTAGAATTGTTGAGTTGTTGTTTACATTTGATGTCGACTTAGAGCATTTAAACTGCGTGATGTTTTTACAAAAAGATCTTGAGTCGCAATGAAAGAAAGCACTTCTTGTATTGAATGAATTGTGAAAGCAAGATGTTTAGTAATGCATATTTGTGGTATCATGAAATGGGCGATTGAATGGATAATATCTCATTAGGAGGAGAATAAAGTGTGGACCCCATTGTGTCGGTTTCACCTTGTTTGTCAAAAGCAGCTCTAGTTATTGAATGGCCGAAAATGGAACAACAAATTGGCATCAACCATTTGGGGTCCAAAACATGATTCGTCATATATCTGCTTTGACAGTTCAGTGACTTTTTGGACATAATGGGCTATTTTCCGGAGACTATTATATTCTCTCTCTCTCTCTTTGTCTTTCTCCCTCTTATGGTTCTCCTTTCATCCATTTAGTACACAATTGCTTTGATGAGCTGAGCTCAATGCCATAGCTGACGTGATCAATCAGGAATACAACACACTTGGGCAGATCAAACGGGAAGATTCGTTGAATTTGTGGGTTGAGTGTGTTTGATGAGAATTTTGGGGGACAATACGATAAGAAACGCAGCTTCTGTTTACACGCTATGCCCCCTCCACTGGGATACACCGGTCCTGTGCAAATACTTGAAAATATGCTACGTGTGGGCTTGCTTCCCTGGTCCATTGGTCTTTTATTCTTTGACCCTCTGTCGTCATATTATATTGATATTATGATGAATGCGTGTGGGCATCGTACTCTGCAAATATGAGCTTCGTATTCCATGCTACACAATGTAGCTAGCATTGCACAATTACTTGTATGTGGACATGTAGGCCAACATGTGGGTTCCTATTAACTTGTCTGCATTTCTGTCCAATGTTTGGGAATTTCTTTGTTTGTCTATTTTTAAAAAATTTTTTTTTCACCATTCTCTGTTGTTTAATCTTCTTCTGTCTCATTGCTCTTGTATTATAATTTTTTTTTACCCCAGTTTATAACAGAGAATGGCTTTCATACATGTTCAAGTACATCAATATTTGATCCCATTTTTCCATGTTCATATCTTGTTCATTTCATGTTCATTTCATGCTCATTTCATGTTCAGCATACATACATTTTTTCAAAAATATTAGAAAAACTTGTTTTTGAACGTTTATATAATTTTCTGAATTATAATAATATATTGATCTTGCAACAATTTGGTTTTCGTAAAAAATATTCTACATACATGCCTATATTTCATATGTATGATCGTATAATGCAAGAAATAGATAAGGGTAATTTTACTGTTGGTATATTTTTAGATCTCTCAAAGGCATTTGACACCGTTGACCATGACATACTTCTTAAAAAAATGGAACATTATGGAATCAGAGGTCATGCTCTTGATTGGTTTCATGATTATTTATCAAATCGTATGCAATATGTTGTGGTCAACGGTGTCAAATCAGATTTAAGCTGTATATTATACGGAGTTCCGCAAGGGTCTGTTCTCGGCCCGTTATTATTTTTGTTATATATTAATGATTTTATAAATTGTTCTTCAATTCTTAATTTCATACTTTTTGCGGATGACACCAGTATTACTCTTTCTAACTCAAAAATCAGCCCATTAATTCACCTGTTAAATAAGGAACTCCACAATGTTATGACCTGGTTGCAATGCAATAAATTGTCTTTAAATTTTGAAAAAACTAAATATGTTCTTTTTAAAACAAAAAATAAAAAAGCTAGTAATGATATCCCACAAGTCACTATGGATGGCAAGATTATTACCCAAGTATCAAATATTACATTTTTAGGTATCAAAATAAACGAATTTTTATCCTGGAAACCACATATTGATGATCTATGCACTCGCCTATGTAGAACTACTGGTGTCCTCCGCAGACTTAAATTTACTTTACCTAGACATATTATGATTTCATTATATAACACATTGATTCTGCCTCATCTCACTTACTGTTGTATGATTTGGGGGAATACATTTAAAACACACTTAAGTAGACTTTTTATTACTCAGAAAAAAGCAATAAGAACAGTTTGTAATGTACCATTTAATTACCATACAAGCAATTTATTTATTGAATGTAAAATATTAAAGGTCTCTGACCTTGTACTTATGTATACTTATATCTTTATGTATCATTATCATACGAATGCCTTGCCAGATATTTTTAATGATCTTTTTAGCACAAATGCCTCCTATCATTCATATTTCACCCGTCAACACGCAGATCTTCATCAATTTCTTCCCAAAACTACAATTAGTCAAAATTCCTTACGCTGTAATGGAATTAAGTTATGGAATGACCTAGACAATGATATTAAACTAAGTAAAACTCTTGATATATTTAAAAAACTCTTAAAAAATGAAATGTTCTTGCAGTACAAAAACCACGCTCAATTAAATACCGTAAATCTCCGTGTATAAGGCGCACCTGTGTATAAGGCGCACCCCTATTTTTAAGACTTGAAAAAAAAAAAAAAAAAAAAAATTGAAAAAAAAAAATTGAAAAAAAAAAATCGGGAAGAAAAAAAAAATCAGGAAATTCTTTTTGCTTTTATTTTTTATTTTTTGCTTTTTGTTAAAACCAGATCAGATCCCCTCTTATTTCAGAGTTCGGAAATACTTTCATTTTATTACGAGGCAAAGTTGAAGTGCTTGTGAACTAAGTTAGACCTTTGCACAACAACAACAAAATCCAGCAGTCAAAACAGCACGTCCATTTGAACATATGGGACTACAATGACTATACAATGGTACAGGACATTTCTAGAATAACTCCACACAACTTACCGACAAGTTTATGTTGCATTGTTGATATGAAGACGAAAATAAACTGCATAACTTATTTTTCTAAATCCGTACCATATTGCCAAAAAGTAAAAGAAGGGACGTGAAAGATCGTTTCTTACGAAGCTAGCTGCCGCGCAACGCAACTGCGCAGGTAAAAATCGCAATTCCGTATTACACCGCACATCATGGTAGGATACCAAATCTGCCCCTGCGTAAGTGAGCTGCATGATACAGGTGAGTGAGCTGAAGACACGGGAGAGCTTCGGCCGGCAAAGTGCTTTGTGAAGGGCATAATTTATCGAGACTGAAAAAAAAAAAAAAAAAAAAAATCTCTTCCCTTCAAATTAGGAACGTACTTTTACTTCAAATAGTAGATTCTATTCTTTATTTTCATTATGAAATTCATGTTGAGACACAGAGATTTTTGAAAACCACTAAAAAGTTGCATTTTGAGGACTCAACATATTCTGTACCTGTGTATACGGCGCACCCCGACTTTTGATTTTTCCCGACGGTAAAAAAAGTGCGCCGTATACACGGAGATTTACGGTAATGAATAACTTGCTCCCCTTGTTCTTTTTTTTTTTTTTTTTTTTTTTTTTAAATAATATTTTGTATATAAATGTTTTGTAATACTGCAAAGCACCAGCGGGGGGCGCATATAGTGACACAGTGTCGCTTGACGTCGTGTCCTGTGTGCATCCTTTGCTGGTGCTCTGCTGTAAATGTCTTATCCTCATATACATGTAGGTCTTTATAATCTTTTTTTCTTGTTTATATTTGTTTTCCCGTTATTGTTGTTTTTGTAAATTTTCTCGATATATGTGTCATGGTTGGTGCCCCAATCACAAGTTTGTTTTCAAACTTCTCAGGGGCTCCTAACCCCATGTTTTTATATTTTCATGAATTATTATTGTACATGTATCTTTTTATGGTTGAATAAATAAATTGAATTGAATTGAATTGAATTGTAGTGTTTGTTTGGAGCCAGAAGTACTGGCCCCTAAAAGAAAATATATTTCATCCCCCCCCCCCCTCTCTCTCTTTTCTTAATTTCTCTTGTTTGCTCTTCCTCATCTGTCTGTGTGTGTCTCTTCATCTCTCACACTCTACCCTCTCCTCTCCTCTCCTCTCTTCTCTGTTTTTCTATCAGTAAATTTACCCATGTTATTCAGCCTGTCTGCCATTGTTCATGGGAGGCTGGAGGAAGTCATGCCATCTCCTCTTCCCAGTCTCATTGTTGACATCATCAATATTTGTTGTGCATTGTACCCCTGGCATGCCAGCCAAACATGACCAGGAACATGGCTGGCTTCAGCAGCCGCGTCCGCATTCGTGCTATCTTTTTGAAAACCAAGCTGTAGGATGTAGATCTATGTGTAAGTGCTGCAAGAGGGTTATAAGTAGTATCGATCATCCCCCTTCAAAATAAAAAGAATGTATGACATTATATACATTACCGTTAGTGCCTTTTTGGATCCAAACAGACAATGCGAGATATTTTATTATCATTTTTTTAAGGACGTTCTTGCTTGTGTTACTGACACTTTCAGGGATATAGGCCTACCAGGGAATCAATATATACCCTATGTGGTGTTTTGCAAATACTAGAACATCATCTGTTGCAGGCCAGAAGGGCTATAACCCTATTAAAGGACATGAATTAATGCCCTTCTGGCTCTCCGCAGATTACTTGAAAAACCTGACATGGACCTACCCACCTAGACTTAGCATTGACTTCTGAGCTGTCATTGGTCTGTGGTAATATTTCCGGTTTCACATTTTCGAGAATTGATAGGTGCAGAGATTATCTGCAATCTTAATCTTCCAGGAAATTCAATGTTGGCGAAGATTTATGACCTTGGATGTGAACATGGCCCTCAAGGAGTCTTATTATGTACTGGAGATGAGGAGAATGACACCACCTCTGCTAAAAGATTTGAGGCTCAAGTTGTTGGTGGGGTGAATCAATAAGTGTTGACACTCCGAAACCCCCTTGTGGATTCGACCCGTAGAGTCTAGAGTCTACTTCAACAGAACCAAAGATGAAAGCTCACAGATTGGAATGTACACATGTTTACCAGTGTATGAAACACAGGGAAATTAAACGAGACAATGTGCTTACTGTGTTTTTCCAAAGCTCTTTTATTTGTCATTTACAAAACCACACATTCGTATTTGCCAACTCCTCACCTGTTTTTGAATGTGGCTTTTTTTTGCAATAGGCAGCTGGCACGCAGGCCCCACAGTATTGATGATACATGCTTATGCCTGTTATGGGTAGAACAGGCTATATACTAAAGACACATGGTTGGTCACAATAGGTATTTACTAATATTTGTACAAGACCTCCTCAATGTTTGGTCATTTATTAAATGATCTGCCATATTTAAAAGTCATATTGGCTTATGATATGATGTTGTCCATGTCTGTACAAAAATATCATAGTATTGACAAAACAATAATGGTAACGAAAGTACCTTGACTGTCATGACCAATTTACACATGCATGCGTACTTTACATGCGTACATTACATGCGTACATTACATGCGTACATTACATGAATCTGTCAACAATAGAATGACATGCAAGGAGGTAGCTTCTGTCTGTTTATGTCTGTGAATCCTCTGTACTAGTCTGTACCAATGTTGTGTGCTTGCTTTGTAATCTCATTAGATCTCATTAGGAACAAAGTTCATGGAAGCAGTCTGCACACATTGTTTAGTCTACACCAAATTGATCAAATACAAATTGCAGACTAGGTGTGAAACAAATCATTCAGATTTGCCACAACATTACGTGCTGAGCGGCACAGGTCCATCTCAAATGAGCCTTAGCCTTGCATTCAGGACAAATATTTCCATACATGTAGGTGTGACTGTCATAGCAACAAGTCCACACACAGGAAAACCTCAACAGGACAGGCAATGTCATTGAAGAGATTTGTTTTTGACCTCGAAGACCATTATTACCTTGGAGATATATTTTGTCCATTGGTAAAGATACACTGTAGGCCTACCACTTACCAGGAAACTATTTCATGAGATGTATATATATTGTGTGGGATAGCAAACTGGCCTGGCAATCCAGAAATAACAAGTCCAGTGCAGAGGCATGGCAACCTGCAGTCAATTTAAGCGAAACTGTACCCGCTGGGAATGCATGACACAGTTTTGCCATCTCACTTCTACCATACAGGGCTGACCTGAACTGAGAGGTCAATTGAGGACAAAGGTCAAGGCCAGATGTACCTTGGCTAGTGGCCATCCCAAAAATGATGGTGGCTTATAACCTGTAAATAGATATACACAAAACTATGTACAGACACACACCCATTTCTTTCAGTTTCAGTCTATTCCTTTGTTTATTTCTCAATCTTATTGACTCCTTATAGTGGACCATAGAATATTTGTGGCTTCTCATTATTTTCCCTTTGCCCTAGCTGTGTATAAATTTGCTCTGTCTTTATCCTTCACTTGATTTCCGGATTTTTGACTGCATCTTTCACCTCAAGTTTAGGCCTATATAAATTGTATACTTACTCTCCAAACAACAGACATGGTTTTAAGATACATCTTGACATTGTCTGGCAAAAGCTGTCATCAGTTAGAGTTGAATACACAAGATTTGTGAAGAAAGGGAAGGATTGAAAGAAAATGAAAGAAAGTGAAGGAAGTAAGATGACCACATTAAGAAGAGTACATTAAGAAGAGGAACGGAGGGAGGAAAAAGGAAGGGAGGAAGAAGGAAGGAAGGAATATATGAGATGCATGTGAAGTACTTGTAGGAATGAGATAAAGGAAGAGGAAGACATACAAGAAGATCACACTTATATTCATCAGTCACCCTATCTAGTCTTTGCTGATGTCTCCAAGATGGAAACATCATGCAGCCTCTTGGTTTTGGTTTCCCTCAACATCTCACTCAAAGGGATGTGAAATTGGGAGTCAATTAGATCGTAGGGGTCAAGTCAACTGCTCTCAAATCAAAATGCTTTCTCCCCCAATCTTGAAAGAAAAAGACTGCTTCAAGCCAGGTTTGTTTCGAAGTAAGAGGGTTTCTCATGTCTGCCAGGATGCATGTGATGAGAAGTCTTTGTACATAATTTTGTGATGACGGTTGTACCTATTACTTCGTTCACCTGCTTTCATTTTGGTTGGACATGCCTTTTTCATTCTTTTTTTTCCACTAGGATTATGTTCGCTGGTTTTGTAGTCTTGTTTCTCCTTGTGAAATATATTTAGAAGATAGACTCTGTGAATCGCAACAAACTTTGTTTAATGATCAGATGAGATCAAACAGTTGCCAGAATTGTTTTTTATTTATTTGGAATTGTACAAATGTAAGTGCATTGACATTGAAAAGATCTTCTTGTTTGACAGGAAGCCTAACGAAAGCTGAAAGAAACAATGTAAAGTATAGAATTAAGATCTGACAGGATAGCTAAGGAAAGAATTTGATGATGGCAAATATACAGATGGAATCAAAGTTGAAAGCTATACAAAAAGAAAAAAAGATTAAACCTTCTCCTTTTATTTAATACAACTCACATCTGTTTAATGTTGTGAGCCATTTAAAATCAACTCTTCAATCCTTATTGAGTGTTTGCACTGTTACAATTTCAAAACAAATGGGACTATCGATCCATGTGATCAACCATGCAATAGCCAGCCATTTTAGAATCAAGGAAATAGTGTCCTAACTCAAATGTCAAAATGACATCTGCATCTGCAAGCTGGAATGCATATTTTTCCCGGTGACTTCCCATTCAATTTCCCCATTTCTCCTGTACTTTTTGACGTTTAACCTGATCTGAACTTTGTCAAGCATCAGGCCGGATACCTATCCTGAACAGAGAATATCTGGGTCATTCAAGATAAACACAGATTTGTATCGATTTGTCTGCTAATTTAAGAACGTTTTTTCCCTCCTCAAAACCCAAGGAAAAGGTATGTTATGATGGTTAACACATGTATCCAGAAATTGGCCGTACTTTGGCTGATTTCTGCCAATTTGTTGCAGATTTGGGGACAGAAAGGTTCTGGCTGTTAAAATAATTTTGCTTCTAAATTAGATTTCAAACTTGTTGTGAGGTATGTGAAGAATCGCTCTGAAAACCCAGTGGTTCAGCTGGCTTATCAAAAGTTAGAAGGATGGTAAAATATGAAGGCATGGTTTTGTGGTTGGTCTTTTCATTTCTTTTCTTTGGGCTACCCTCTCAAGGGTTAGACATGCAAATGGAACTCACGTTGTCATTTTTTGTCCAGTTTTTGCAAGTCATTGGGAGAATATGAATATTGATTGTTTGATGTAAATTGTATGATTCATATAAAACACAGCTCTATGGAAATTGGAAAAGACACACAAATCTTTTTTTTATGAGGATTATATTATCCTTCTAAATAAATCTGTATTATTAGTGAAAGAACACTGACATTAATTGATTGATTGGAATCATATGATCCGCATAAACGGGGACAGTATAGTTATGAAGAAAACACAACATGTTGTCTGTGGAGAGCCAGAAGGGCATTATTAATCTGTGTTTAATTCATGAGTTATGGCCCTCCTGGCTTCAAAAACAGACTATGTTATTTGATGAGAATTATTTATGATCCATAGGACCCAAAGTTTGAAGATGCTACCAAAATAGTTTGGATATTAAAAGCAGTAAGTAAACTTGGCAACATGTTTTGGCTGCAAATTACGAGACAGACAAGAGTCGCCCCATCTCTCTATGGGACAATATCTTCTTGTCTAAAACCGTCTTAAGCCAGACAAGACACAAGAGCACGTCCAACCAATATCTTCCTGGTCATTAGAGGCAAGCCCATGTCAGGTCTTGTTAAAGTTAACATCACCTTGCGCAGAATTGGCTTGCCATCTTTCTTCCCTTGAGTTCACACTACCAGGATTCATCGTATAGCTATATGAGAATTGTATACATGTAGCTATACGATAATTAATGGCTTTAGTCTAGTCTGAATGGCGTTTAATAAACGTTGTATAATGAGACGTCCTATAGCAAAATACATGTTTGAGCATTGTTTGACATGGAAACTTGATAAAGAATCAGGGTTCCACTGTAGTATGAACGTCACTTTGCTTGGGAATTGTACAACTGGGCGGGGCTGATCTTGAGTGTCCACTGATGATTGACCAGCTACTGTATCTTGTCCTGATTGACCTCCTGAAAAAAAGTTTCTTCATACAATGTTTCTTTACATGATGTTTTTTCTAGTCTGTACGCTCCTTTTGCCATACATTGATTCTATATACAACATTTCTTTACACGAGTGTCGTATAAAAGTCCCTTCAGTCTGAACAGCTCATTTACCGCCATGGTGTCTTCCTAAAGGGATGCATGCGTTGTTATTCGTCCGTAACATTAGCGGCCTGCTGAGCGCATCCATTCATATCATAACCATGCTGTGTGGGTCGGGTCTTTGACGGAGTTTCCTTGTCATCGTAATGTGCACGGGGTCATGCATAGGTCATGATCATGTTCATTAAGTGGTATGGCAGATTTGCCTTCCCGTACTTTCATTTTAACGCTAAATTCAATGTGTTGTAGTGGTGATCCAATATCTAAATTTGAAATAATTTTGCTTCATTCCTCCCTATTAAAGTGGTACTAGTTCTCATGGTAAAGTTGTTTTATTACCCATGCATTCCAATGGTGGGAATGTTCCAAATTGTGATGTTTTTCTTTGCTAGATGAAATAAGAGTACAAGAAAAACAAAATAGAAATAGAAAGGGGAGTTTGTGTAAAAAAAAATTAAGGAGAGCATGGTTGGTGTTGGGTATGAGACTGAAAGTGATAAGAAGAGGTTCGTTAGGAATTATTACAAAAGTTTGTAGTTTTGCACCATGAGATTGTAGACTGATAAAACAAAATACAACAGTATGAAATTGAAAAATAGAGGCAAACAGAGAGCTAGAGAGAGAAATACATGTAGATGTAGAATGTTATTTATGATTGCTTTTGCTCTGATACAGTGAATGACTTTTCTGCATAGCTTATGTCAACAGACAAAACCATTGAAAAAGTGAAGGTGAAGTTCGGCGGTCCTGTGTAGGCGTGTTTATTAACTACTCGATGACAATACCTTACGGTATGGAACTCCCTCCATGTGTGTTTTTCATTTTGACTCATTGATTCGATTTCTCAGGGTTAATTCATCCCTTTCTGTCACCCTATTTGCTCAGGGTCTGTTTTTGTGTGAGCACTACACAAATTTGCAGAACAAAGCTGTCGTTGCCATGGCAAATTAGGAATTAGTTATGTAGTTCAGTACCAACCCCGCTCTTTCAACTTTTATTGTTGTGAGCAGAAATTAAAACAAATTCACAGTGATTATAATCAGTGAAACAGATGACTACAGACAGCAGCATCATGCATGCGTTACGACCAGAGTGGGCGTGTTTCTTTTGTGTGATGTAAAGGGGCGATATTTTGGTTTGTTTGAGTTAATGTCTGCGGACTGTGTATGCTCATGATGAGTGAATCGATATCATACATACATGAGTCATTGTGAAATGTTGTATGGTGTCAGATTAATGTGAGTCAGCAGTCATGAATGTGACTAGAGATATGATTAAAGATGGATCAGGGAGACCTGTTGCACGAATTGCTTGGTGAAGGATATCGTGAACATACTTCTCCCTGTGGCAACAGAATGTTTGATCTTCATGAGAGAAGAATGAGCGAAGCAATTGCTCCACTTCTGAAAGGACATAATGTCTGTTTGGAGCAAGAAGGGCATTAACTTTCATATACTTTATCACAGGGTAATAATGCCCTTTTGGCTCTGAACAGTACATGTTGTTCTTCTGCTGATAAAATCCTTCTAATACATATGAAGTCAAACCATTAAAAATTACCATTGTACGTATAATTTTCATGATATTACATTGGACAATACATCTATCTTTATTGGTACATTACGAACCAGAGCAAAATAACAGTGATTTCCTATAGAATAAATTTATTTGGATGGTCATATCTCAGCCAATGCTCAACATTTGGAAATTATTTTTGATGTTCTTTTGGAAAATGAAGTTCAAATTGAGAAATTCTAAAACTTGTCTTTATGATGCCACAGCTTTGGGACTCTATGGCACCATTCATGAGAGTTGCTCATGTTGTGTGTGTGCGATATTTCAGTCGCTTTCACCTTTGACCCACTTATCTTTTAGAGTGTAGATTTCAGCTCTCGGATGTGTAATTTAGGGCCTGTGCCTCGACCATGTTTGGGACGAAGACTAGACTCATCGAGAGGAAAGTTTTTTGTCACTAGGGGGTGGGGTAATGGAAAGCCAATATTGAGCGAGACATACCTTCAACAGGCCAGAAATGGGGCAAACAAACAGTACCTAAGGTTTCAGTTTCTTCCACATATCATATTTATAGATTGGTTTAATAATATACTCCCCCCATTTCAAACAGTTACTCGTACTTGTACTTGGTTAGCTGCCAGTTCTGGCTGTGGACACCATGGAAATATATGCCACCGTCTGTATTCTTGTAGAGACAAAAGTTTAAGAGAAAAAACTTTTTAAAGTACATTGAACATGTTTATTCAATGCTATTCTAAATGATAGGAAAGTGTTTTTGACAAATACAGAATATGTAGATATTTTTGAAAACATGTCATACATGTATGTATGTATGTAGTGATATTTAAGATACAGTATGGTAGAGGTGTTGTGGTCTAGTGGATACGTCACTGGACTGCGGATGAAGTGGTTGGCGGTTCAAGTGCTGCTGTGGCACTAATGTCCTTTGGCGAGACATTATTCTACATTTGCCACTCTCTACCCAGGTTTAGTAAATGGTGACCTTGTCAGGATTTATTCCTTGAATGCTTTTAGCGCCAGAGGGCAGCTGGGCTAAGGTCAGAGTATTAATAGTATTTGGAAGGTGCCTTGGGCACCCCCTGGTAGGGATACCTGTGCAATATAAAACATGTAGCTATTATTGATATTATATGGCCCAAGTTCAATATCTTGCCATTGTTTGACTGCCTTTTCTCTTCTGGTTCACTGTGCAATTTTGTCTTACACGATAAAGATACGTGCATGACACCCAGTCCCCATGGAATTTTGATGAATGGATTATTTCAAATCAATCGTATTCCAAGAAAATAGCCCTACAGTGTTGTTGCCAAACAAGACTATATGTGACCCGCTACGGCAAAACCCGACGCTTCTCGGCAAATCCCATTGTGCTGTAGGCCCGTTTGAACATGAAATTTCGACTTTAGGGATCAACTGAGATTTTTGCATGGTCAGAAAGTCTATTTTTTATAAATTGATTTAGAGAAAAAATAAACTCAAAAGACGATCTAGAAGTATTTTTAATTATATTTTGTATCTAATCATGTGCTCCATTGTCCAGTGAAATTAGTTGAAACAATGCGGTCAAAAGCAGAGAAAGTTCGCGATTCATCGCTTGTTGTTTTCCCTCTCAGTTGACCACGTTTGAGTCGATCCCTGACGTATTTGGTACGAAAATAACGAGTAAGGCTCGGTTATTCCAAATATGGTTATATTGGGCGGTCCTAAATAAAATTGCCCAATGAAAAATGCCATGAAAGATGACATCATTTCGATGAGCTGTCAAGCAGGCCGTAAACAAATGCCTGTTGCCAGCCACGTGATCCAAATCCAGACACTTGATTCGCCAATCTTCGCACATTACGTCATTGCCTTGTTGTTGTGAATGTTCAGCGGTCAAATTCTCGCATCGAAACACCTGCGTTTTTCTTCGAAAACTTGTTCAGAAGTTTGTTTTTAAAGAGCTAGAGTTTCATATATCAAGTAAAATACGTGTATTCATCGAGTGGCTAGTACAATGTCGAGGAAAAAGAGGAATTTAACGGATAAAACCGTCGCTTCTTTGTTGAATGATGCCTCGGCGTGCGGTATGGACGTGCATGGCTTGACCGAACACTTGGCTGACTACTTCGCGAACCCGACCGAGCCCCTGGCCGCGGGCGAGAGAGGAACTCCTTCGTCTCCTAGCTCCGACTCTGATTCTGGTAGGTTTATTAATATTATCATTATTAAAAAGGTAATCAAGTTACTTAGTTAGGTCTACGCCCATATTATTTATTAAAGACTTGTTTCGAAAAAATGTTTGAGCAACAAAAGCTAGATTACTTGATTTAAAGTGCACTAGAAGTCTAATTAAAATGTAATATTAAATTAGATTATGATTTATGAAGCTTCTCATACCTATAAAAAAATCTCTGCGGAGTCTAGACTATTTGTTGATATTAGTTTTTGAATCTCTATTTTATAATTATACTTAACAGAGTCTGATGAATTTGAGGAGGCAGGTCCAGGACCAGCAGAGCCATGTGAGAGCGGCGATGAGAGCGGCGATGAAAGCGGTGATGAAAGCGATTGGGTCGATGAGGCAGAGGAGCCTATGGATTTGTCAAGTGACAATGACAGCGTCATACGGAGACCGGGTCCTGTCATTGATGACGTGGAGGAGGAGGCGGCAGCAGCTACAAATCTGGCCCAACAAATAGATCTTGATCTGGAACCGCTGAAGGACCGCGTGAATAAATGCAACTGCCGTATCTTCAATGGAAGACGCTGTATCGAACAATTCTCTGTAGCCGAACAAGAGTCCATAAGGTATAATTGGATCTGTCACTATTTACTCGTATTTCTTTATAATAATGTCTAAGGACTGGATGTTTATGTACAATCTGCAGTTTAATGCAAAATATACTTACATTTATTCTAAGCTAATTAGATTTTCTCCTTTTTTGCAGCATTAATCAGTAGACCCTCTATGTATGATTTTAAAAAAAAATACTTCACCACTAGACTGTATTCAAAACAATACTGCTTGTCTTACTCTGTTAATCTAAGGTTCTGCAGTCTACTGGTATCTTATGAAGAAAAAAATACAACAAGTTGGAAATTTGGTTTTCTTATTATCATTATTATTATTGGAAGTATACTAGTAGCATTCTAAGTCTTAGTAATGATTGTATTAGGTCTAGTATCCCAAATTATTTTTCATTTCTATTTTGCCATTTCAGATATTCAACCAAAGAGCTCACGGAGTTCGAAAAGGATCTACTTCTCCTGGGCATCATTTCGTCTTCCATCAATGATGGAAATATGACCCAGGGGAAGAAATCTAAGCCAACGGAGAGGAAGAACACAAGGATGAGGAATTTTTGCTATGGGCAGAAACGGATCTGTAGATACACGTTTTTCTACCTGATGGAGATTGGGCCGCAGAAGTTTACAAATCTTAAGAACTGGTATGCCAACAATGGACTCATCCCAAGGAGAAAGAAGTCAGGTGAGATGGTTTTCTTATCCTTTCACAGATGATGAAATTTATAATGAAGTTAAATTATTTTAAATACATTTATATTGAATTATTATTATCTTCAGGTGTGATTTCATAATAATTTTTATTATCATTTTGTGATGCATTTAGTCATAGTAAATCTACCAAAGATTAATTGCGATGTTTTTTTGACAGTTATTTTCACTACAACTGGACTAAAAACTTGACATCTAATCCCTCTACTTACTGTTTCAATCTATTCCGACACAACACTGATCATAATAAATCTTACTTTTGTTCAATATTTGTTCGTTGTTTTCCAGGAGGACGGAGAGGCAAGAAACTTCTGAAGCTAGAGCAGGTTGAGGCGGTCGTCAAATTTATTTTGAATTTCACTGCAGAACACTGCATTCACCTACCAGGCAGGATACCAGGATTTAAATCGGCGGATGTGAAACTGCTGCCGTCCTACGTCACCAAGGCGCATCTGTGGAGGCTCTACAGAGATGCTGCTCCAGAGCATGGACCCGTAGCTGAGTCTACCTTCCGTAAGCTGTGGAGCGACCTCCTTTCTTATGTGGTTGTTGCCAAGCCGTCCACTGATCTCTGCTGGACATGTCAGCAGAACAACAACCTTATTACCAGACAGGTGTGTGTTGGCTAAATACTGATTGTTTTTAATTTCATTTTGTTTTACGCTGCTGCCCCCAATGGTGCTAAAGTATTTGCACGTAGAGTTATTATATAAGTAGCTATTGATGTACCAAGCATAATCAATATTATTATTTGGATCCTTAGGAAAACGTTGCAAAGCTCTGTCCAAATTTCAAGTGTTTTAATGAAATGAAATTTGCTACAATACATTTACTCTTTTCTTCTTCCAAGTCAACCAACTTTTACTTTATTGTGAGCTGGTGTTTTCCATTTGAGAATGATCTACTATTGTAGTGTAACAACAAATATTTAATTTGTAAAGAAAAATAGTAAATGGGAAAATTTGACTAATCAGGAGATTTATGTTTTGTTTTGCTTTTTCCCTCATGTCTGCAGGTCAATGTTCCTGATGAAGAGAAGACAGAGGCACTCAGGAGGCAGGAGGAGCATCTTCTGGGGGCCCAGAGAGAGCGGGATGCCTACAGGACAGCCTGTCAAGCCTCAAAGGCAGTCGCGAGAGAGCTCTCCATCAAGAAGCTAGGGAAGAATGCTGCGAACTCCAAGCCCGTAGTTTTTCATTACAGCTTCGACTTTGCACAGCAGGTGCATTATCCAGCTGACCCCCAACAACCTGGCCCTTCGTATTTCCGTACACAAAGAAAGTGCCACATCTTTGGCATGGCTGCAGAGGGTCTGCCTGCTCAAGTAAATTACCTGGCAGATGAGGGCGTCAGCTGTGGTAAAGGAGCCAATGTTGTTGTAAGCTACATCCACCATTTTCTGGAAAACTACGGGATTGGAGAACAACATGTCCACTTCAATGCTGATAACTGTGCTGGACAGAATAAGAATAACACCATGCTCCAATATCTTTGTTGGCGAGTGGAGAGTAATCTCCACAAATCAGTCTCAATTTCATTTCTGCCAGTGGGACATACTAAATTCGCCCCTGACTGGTGCTTTGGCCTCCTCAAACAAAGGTACCGCAAGACCAAAGTCTCCTGCCTCCAGGACATAGTTAATGTTGTAGATTCTTCTACTGTGTCAGGGGTCAATATTCCACAGCTCGTTGGAAATGAGAAGGGGGATGTGTTTGTGAAGGTGTACGACTGGTCCAACCATCTTGGCAAACACTTCAAACGATTTCCTCGTATAACATTCGCCAGACACTTCAGAGTTACTGAAGATCATCCTGGTAGAGTGTTTTACAAGGAAAAGTCTGACAGTGCTGAAGAGATGTTTGACCTTGCTCGCTCATCACCTCCACCAACACTTCCTCCAGTCATCCAACCTGCAGGACTTGATGCCAGTCGCAGGAAGTATTTGTATGAGCAGATCAGAGAGTTCTGTACGCCAGAGACTAGGGACTTGGTATGTCCAGCACCAGAGTAGCTGGGGTCAAACCATAAACTTCAGGTACTTAAATTCCGCCAGGACGTATTCAGCATTGTAGTGTACAAAGTCTTTTTTCTGTCTACATGTAATAAGTAGCAGTCACTTTGTCCACTATAATTTATGCCATTTCAGTTCAGCAATATAATAGTTCCATGTGTTCATTTATTCTAAGCTTGATGCATATCAGCACTAAACATCAGCACTAAACTATCGGTGTTTGGCCACTGCCATAATTATGTTTCTATTTTGTAAAGGTTTTTGTTAGATTGACATTAACAATGTCTATCCTATGTACATACTATTGATCTCTTCGGCTGTGAATTTTGTATGAAACAAGATAACTCAAAAGATTCAAAACTGTACATCATTAATTCTTGGGCACTAATGCATAATAGTTTATGATTAGTGTAGTTACTAGTCAGATTGCATTTTTTATGTGATTCGTTATTGTTTTTTCTTTACTTTGATAATGAAAGAATATATTTTATATCTGATACTGTTTGACTGAAATTAATATTTCTGCATTATTAATCTCTATCTCAAGAAGACAATAGTTCTGTCAAATGGTCTCAACTGTTACTTTATTGTATATTCCTAAATGAACCAGGATATTTTTACAATACATGTATTATAGGTTATCTGTTGTCGAGTGACTTACACGATATCTTTTTTTTTCTCAAATAGTCTTGATTAAGACTAATGCTTTATATCATAGCTTTTATTAAATATGACAAAATATAAATCATTTTGAACTCGCTTTATTTGTTCCAGTAATTATCATTTGAAAACAGATTCTGTCGGGTTTCAAGTTCAACGCAATTTGTTATTTCACTTTATTGCAATCTTATTTATAATATTTTTTTTTAAAATCATTTTTATTACATCTGGTTTTGTAATAGGCCTATTATTAAGCATAAATTTTAAGAAAATGCACTATTACATTTTATTATTGCAACATTGATGTAACCTGCTATTATTTTGTGTACGAGAACAAATTCTGTACTGATGAAACATAATAAACCGTGGAATCGTTTTCCCAGCAACTTTGCCTAGTATAACAAAAACTTTGAAATTCTTTTGTTTTCTATTGTTTTTAAAAATTATCATAACTTTATTAATATTTATTCAAATCTAATGGTTTTATCAGAAATGTAAGTTGGGTATGTGTCTAGTATGCCTGAAAAATTACAAGACTTGAGCTTGTTTGGTTGATGCCGTTGCTATGAAGTGAATGTATGCATGTTTTTTGTGTGAAAATTGAACCAAATTCTTAACTTTAAACCTCAATATCTCATAATCAACTTCCGGTGATTGAAATCACAAAAATGACAATAACTTTGTCAAATTTGAATCATTTTCTTTAAATGAGGTATCATCTTAAAGTTCATACCTTACTCTTTCCGATGACACCAAGAACTCAATTTTCATTTTTACCATGAAGTGTTGGGTTTTGCCATAGCAGGTCACATATGCTTCCGCAAGAACCTCAAAGTGTCAATATTCAACACCACCTCATTGCTAAATTACAGATTTTTCTGAACAGCGCGGACCAACCAACAATAAAGCATTGATAGACATCTTTTGGACCTTGCTACATGTATTTGCCCTATGACGTCTTGCTTGCAATCTATGTAACTTACAATCTGAAACCCACATTTGCATGAAGTAGTTATTCTTGAAAGTTCATATTGACAGGGCACACGTAGTCTTGATTGTAAAGTTGCAATGGGCGTGTGTTCATTCTATTTCCCATATGTAGTCATACGTATCTCATCTTTCCTGTACGTGTGACGCCATGCATGCAGTTTCATTTGACAATAAATACTCTGAACTGTAGTGTAATATACCCTCTTTCTCTGCCTTATTTCAACCATATAATATGTTAATCTCAGTGAGAAAATCGCACTTGTATATTGCATAAATATTTTTGTCATCTGTAATTTGTCAACCTGTCATTTAATACATGTAGGTATTCTTTCATTCTTTGTCTTCCTCCCGGTCTATGATACATTGGACTGTTTGTAGTGTACAGGGAGGGTGTGTTCCTACTGTTTTTTATTCTTTGATTCTAATAATCTTAATTGAATCATATTACCTGTCCATACAGAGTAACCTCTCTTGCTTGAGTTCTCTCTTAAATACACAAAGATTCGCATTGGGAATCATGATGAATCGTACTATCCATACATGTGGCGATATCTTTGAATGCTTAAAAGAATCAATACTTGAGATGCCATAGTCTCATCAGATTGTGGACAAAATTATTCCTTCATATGGACACAGCCAGAGACAGACACATGCTTATGATGCTGCAGTAATCCAGGATGAATGGCTCCTGAGTATTTTTGTTATTTAGCGTTTCATAAGCCCCTAAAAGAAACGTTTGTGATTTCAAGGTGCGTTGCTCTTGAGCCAAGGCAAAGAGGGGGGAGCTTAATGTGCTTGGCAGGAAGCCCTATGAATGGTCCCTTTCTCACATTAAAGTTAACTCTCATTGTGACGGACCTCGCATGGAAAGTAAACGATGCAGTTATAATGCATGTGTGAATTTTATAGCGTTAATAACTCTTTAGCCAAATCCTTTTTGGTATATATATGCAATTCAGGATGTAAGAGACGTTTTGTAGAAAACAAATCCATTCTATTCTTGCAATAGATTTCAAAGCTGAAGTAGGAAAAAATGTTATCTATTTTTATTTTTAAAAAACTTGGTTTGTATAGTTTGAATCTTTCTGAGAGAGATTGTAATGAAAAAAAAGAAAAGAAAAGAAAAAAGCTAAGGAAAGAAAGGGATGATACCTAAATAGCCAGGAAATTGAATTTCATTTACTGGCATTTTGATGATAGTACTGTCTATGATTCAAAACTTGTTTATCAAGTTGATATACATGTGTATAAATATCTTGTTCTCAAGTGGCCAGACATAATTTCACTATAATATTCCTATACAAGACACACAAACATATATTTATTTAACTTCATGATTATGACAATTTTACTGCTCATAAAAGGCAGATTTTGAAAAACAAACGCACCCTCTGTCATCCAGTAATTTCATATGGTGTTTATTCTTTCCCTAGGCCGTAGTAGAACTACTTCTAGCCCAGAGTTCAAGCGTATAATATAGCAAACAAGAGAACGAGCGATGCTGATCCATTTACTAGCAGAAAGACAGAATTATTTCTGCAAGTTGATATTTGAATTTGAAAACAAGTCATCACCATATTGTACGCCGCTGACAGCTATCCTGATCTTGTGAGTCATGCTGGGGGTGAGGTTGAGGCGCTAGTCTCGTTAACCCGACACCTTTACCTCTCTAGAGTGAAATTTTGATAAAGAAAACACATTAATTTGATATTTGAAAAAAATTTAGAAGAAAAAAGTGTTAGAAATATGTGCATTGTCCATTCACATGCAAGTTTCGAATTTTGACTTTGAAGAAATTACAGATTACATGCAGACGTGGTCATTATTTTTCATCAATTTTCTTGCAAAAGTCTGTTTAAATAGGCTAGGTTCCCATGGTAGATATTAAAAATCCAATGTCTTATTGCAGCGCTGGCTGTCAGCATAGGTAGAGTGCAGCACAGTTCATAACCTCTGGAAAAATGTTCATAAACACGGCAGCAGGCAACACAGAAATATTTTGTCTACGCTGCGCGACGTTGATCAGAGTGCATTGGAAATTTGAGAGCGATTGATTTTTCATAGGATTCAGACTCGACCATTGCATAAATTCATGTTATAACTTTATTTCATTAGATCTTTCAAATTATTATGTTTTTTCCCCCTTTCCCCCAACAATAAGTTTTTCTTCTTTCAGTTCTTTAATTTTTTTTTTATTGTGTTACACCAGACATCTGTACTTGCTCCAGCAACAGTTACTCTCGGCTTTATTTCTTGAAAGGTATAATATGGTTAGGATTATTGTTGCACAGGGGTTCCAGGTGTACATGTTGGACGATACGGTTAGGGTAACATATTGGAATAGTGTAAGGACCAGGGTCTACGTTAGTAGTTCAGTTAGTGTAGGAAATTGACCTCGGTGCAGATGTTGCGGGGAGCATAATGTCCTACAATCCCATTTCATTCTCCTCCCTGAAGTACCCATTTAGTACCCCTGTAGTACCTACTTGGTTCCCCTGCAGTACCCATTTTTTACCCATGTGGTTTGCATTTTCACACAAGCATCGCAACTTTCTGTAGACGGTACCCTTCCTCAGTACAGCCAGTTTTTGCTCTGAAAGGGATTCCAATACACGTTCACACATTCCATAATGAGCGCCACATACCATGACTCATTTTGCCACTTCTCTGCCCGGTCAACACCGGTGACTTGTCACACTTATCTTAAAATTGAATTTCAGTCCTCGTTGTCGACGGTTTGTTTGTCAGTCTGGGTCTGTGATAGATCTTATCAACTCTTTAGGATAAGAGATCCATTGGTTATTTTGTGATCTACGCACAATAATTTGAAATAGCAATTGTCTAGTCTGGCACTGTCATAGATCATATTACATCTTTAAGAGAACATATTTACTGGCTATTTCTTTGAAGTTGGTGTGCGTTAATTTGCTTGGGAGACTGACAGTTTGAAAGTGGTAATACTGTAGGTTATATCTACCATTACCGTCATAACGTCCCCTATTGAATCAGGTTTCTTTCATCTTCACCTCTGTTTCATAGGCTTCCTCTAGATGTCAACCTATATGTACTAGTCCTTTCTGGGCTGGGGTGAAGGTTTACCCCTCCCACCAATACCAACCTGTTCCTCTCCCAAACAAGACATTGCAGTACCTTATCCCTAAACCGAATGTTCGCCATCTCTGAAGTTTCATGGACAGTTCAGATGGCTTCTGCCATTACAGACTTTCCTTTACCATTGCCCATATTAAGCGCCCGTATCAAATCATCTTTGCCCCCATAACCGCTTTCCCAAGGAGACCTATCCCTTCCTGTGTCAGGATATATCCTTGTCATCCCTCCTCACCCCAACCTGTTCTCTTCCACACGGTGCCCTAACCCACCCCTGAACCCCACTCTCACCAGCTCTACATGTATTAAGTTCATGAACGGCCTAACAATTTCATGTCCTCTATCAATACTAGCTGCCCCACCCTTATGAGATCTCAAAGCTTAAATTCATATATCTGTTTTTTGTCATCTTGTACCCCCAAGATCTCTGTTTCATAAACAGGTAGATATTCTTTGTCAACCTCTACCCCTTACCCTCAGGTCCCAAGTTCACGCACAAGTACCAGGTAGATTTTATCTTGTCAACCTGTACCCCACCCCCAACATGTCAAGTTTATAAACAGGGAGATGCTCTCAGTCAACCTGTACCCCACCCCAAAGATCTCAAGTTCATAAACAGGTAGACATGCTCCATCATCACAACCTTGCCTGTATGACTCAATCTACCCCAACAATGGCCTAGATCTTAAACCTCACCTATCAAGGGTGTCGACTTTCATCAGCGTCTTTAACCCATCAAACACATTACACTGCAGACTACATGTTCCTCCCTGCGGTTCGACTTCATATTTCTTACAGAACTTTTAAACATAACATAACAAATTCATGGTGAATATATGAATTTACAGAGAATATACTTGAATGACATCCACTGTTTGGAACCAGAAGGGCGGTAACTCGTAAACTTTTGCACAGAGATAATGCCCTTCTGGCTCTCAAAGGTAATACAAAGTTTTGGGAAATTTTGAAAATTGGGTGGATAGTGATTCTTTTACAATTTCATAACTTTAGACTCTATTTCAACCGCGACAACGATCCCTGAATATTGTAGGATCGCATAATGCTTCCAATATGTTCATTTGAACCAAATTCATGACCCCATACCACAACTTGTTTTACCTTTAACAGATGAAATATTCTAGTTTCAGATGTTGTTTAGTCTTTCTTGTCAAGCATACTAGTATTTGTTTTTAGCATAATTTTTAGTCATGTAGGTGTATGCCAGGAAGAATCCCTGCTTTGTAGCCTTGTTACGTGTCGTCAGTGATTTTGTATGTGGTCTTAGAACAACTTGATGCAACAAGAAAAACATGATTACACCAAATCCACGGCCTTGACCAACACTTATCATTGTCAATGAATGAATTTTCAAAATATTTGTTTTGAAGTCTGAGAGGATTGGAAATCTGCAGTGCTTGGAGATATGTTTCGGACTTGACATGCAGGACTCGAACTAACTGTACTTTTGCCTCACCTTTAATTTGGCAGTGTGTTTGAAAATGGAACATCTAGTTCCCATTTCCTCATGTTTATTTTCATGGATTCGGATGATGAAACACAATATTTCATTACCCGGTTTCATTGCAACACATATATGAAATGTACTTGAGAAAAGTACTCTCTGTCTCCATGGTCTTGAAGTGTCATTTTGTTCTGTTGAGTGGCAGAAGGGTATTAACTCTTTGTGTTAAAGTTGATACTCTAAGCAAATAAATGTCCCTTAATTTGTTACCTACGGCAAGTATATGTTATTTTTAAGTTTTTCAATTACTTAGTATATCACAAAAAAATTCTGTCTACTCGAAATCCTCAATTGAAATGTCTAAAATATCCGCCTCTCTTTGCATAGAAAATCAGTCACGACGCTGGTCTACTATTTATGACCTCACGTCCGGGAGAGAGTATATTCACGTACCCGGATGTTCCATAGCAAACATGTGCAGAGTGATACGATTTTCTGCATATTTTTGTTTCAAAGGCTGAAAAGTCTAATAAATCATAATTCTATGTACAATTCTTTACCTTCCCCTAGTACTTCATAGTATTAATATCAATTCCCCTTTTAAAAATTATTACATATACATGCCAACGATGTGCTATTAGTCGATATTTTCACCATGTAATTTTTGTTTTGGTGTTGAAATCGGCCCGGGCACGGAGTGAACAGTAGCTGTCTACCCATGCACAGTTCATTACCATACACTACAGCGATCTCCCGATGGTTTCTTCTTCCTTTTTCCCATGTCTTTCGCCTCCTTGGCCCTGAACATCCTTCATCTACCAATTCTGACACCGGTAGTCAGGAGCAAGTCTTTGTTAGTTGTTTTTCTTAGCTGGCAACGTCGCTTTCATTCTCTTGCCATTGCCGATAAACAGATAACTAGCGCACGTACGTTCCATCACAAGCAAGCAGCGCCTAGCTAGAGCAGCGGCTTGGTCTTACCTCCCGATTCTGCTCGCTCCGGAGCGAGCTCCACGAACGTTCATGCAAGAGCCGCATCACTCGCCAAAATATTATAGAGGAAGCGCGCTTGCATGATCTCGTTCAAGTTTGATATTTTACAACATAAAATGTTTAACTGGTACTGTATCCTTTTTTGAGGCAGTCACACACATCTATGATAAAGTACTATCATAGTTCTAGACCTATTCGTTTTACAAAACTGCTCATGTACATCTGATGACAATATAATGCATCCGCCTATTCATAAGTGCACGATTTAACTTTAATTCCTAAGCAGTAAACTCGTCTTAAATCTCTACCAAATAGGTGAATATGAGGATATAAAAAGAAATCAGCGACTGGAAAATGTTGCTTCGTTATTCTTCATTCAAATGAAAACAGAAAATCCATCAAATATACTCCTTAACAACAACAAATCTAAGCTCTGACAGGATAGCATTTACGTAGGGATATCACTGCCATTCACTCTCACTGAGCCCATGACTCCCGTTCGTGACGTCACGGATAGAGGCCCGACTCTACGTGCACTTCCGGGTTTCAGACTTAGATATTTTGGTAGAGTTTACTCGAATAAATTCATTATTCTAAACTTGTTTTGTCGGGTGGACACCATTTGGTGTTATTATGGGGGTTAAAAGCTTTCTATTTATGTAATTATCTCAGTATTTGGGATTGTCTTAGAGTATCAACTTTAAAGCCCATCTGTACTAGTTTACAGGAGGGATTAGACCACCTTTCAAGGTCACTGACAGGTGGTTATCTCATCAAATCAGCTCTCAATTAACATAAGAAAAAGAGGATCATGAGGGACCAATGGTCACCGATTAGGTATTGTTTGCTATATAGAGGGTGCAAGAAATTATAAGTAGTACAGTGGGGCTTTAAAAGATGTGAGCTAACATACTTCTGGCTCTTGGAAGATGACTTATGGTTCATGTCTTTTCAATAAAAGACATTGAAGCAATAAACACTTAAAATAGTACTTGGAGAAGAGACATAAAATTGTTTACAAGCATTTATATGTTTGTGCCTTTTTGCACTTTGTTACCGGTATGTTACAAAGTACACCAACTCCCCATGTTCCGAATTGAATTAGTCATGATGATTGAAAACATACAGTAAGCAAATAGTTATGATGTTTGACTAGAATTAAAGAGGTTATGCTCTCTTTTATAAACAGTCGATGTCCTTTGACTGTGAAAGTTGAACTTAGAGATATAAAGCGACTATAGGAACCTATGATATGCTGCTATTCAAAAAATTCCAATACTCCAACTTGGAGATCATCTAAAGAATCTTCATTAACGTGCTTCATGAACATGAACGAAAATAAGAACTGCCTGCGGAAATTGGATAATGCATTGTCAGTTTTCACTTGAAGACGATAGTACTATGAATGATATATTTCTGCAGTATTTATTGTGGCATCAACTGGTTAGTGCTCTAGGCATAAACAAAATGTTTTGTAGTGCTCCAGTTGCATGACTTATAGCTGCTTTCAGTTTTTCGGAAGCAATTTCAGCTCTCCATTCTGCGCTAATCCAAAGTTGTCCCTTCAGCCGAACAGCCTTTAAAATCCCAATCAACGGCCTGCCTGCGCTAACTTCTTGGTGTTGCAAATGGGAAATTGACTCGTGCAAACAGCTGTATGTACCCAGCCAAAATGATGATGAATTGTGCCCATAAATGGCGGGCATATAAGGGCTTAACGGGTGGTGGATAGAGTCTGGATAGAGTCAGAGAGTGGTTTATTAGATATTTCCCTGTGCGGGAGAATGGACGGCCATGTTGTTGGCATGAGTCATGAAATGAACTCTTGTTGATTTCATAGGAATGTACTTTTGATTTAGATTGGTTTCATGGTCATTGTTTACAAATTCGTTTTCCAAGGGGCGAGCAAAATGATATTTCCCATTCAGTGTTAGAAGTAATGACAAAAAGTAATTGAATAAGGTTGTAACCATGTCAGATGGAAGGGAGAGAGAGAGAGAGAAAGGGAGAGAGAGAGAGAGAGGAAGGGGGCTGTGGAAGCTGGATGGAGAGTGAAAGAGCTGTTGGAAGGGAGGGAGAGAGAGGACAAATAATATCCATTTTGCCTACATCTGGTAATTGAAGCAATTTCTGATGATGATTTCATTTTTATATGAGGCAATCAGATACAAATTCAATTTTAGATGTCAAGCCCGGGGGCTATTTACCTTTTGAAAAATGGAAAGAGCTTGAACACCGCCTGATGTTTTTTGTAACAGATGATCCCAGAGTAACTAACCCTGGCCTTGTATATATATACCTAGACATCAAGCATGTTTGAGCATTTTGTATTCCTGGGGAAGTAAAAAATGGCCTGATTTCTTGTAGGCTCCCGGAGACATTCACATGTGCCTGGCATTGCTACATGCATGCTGCAACGATCAATCATCACCCATCCCAATCTTGTTTAACGCTAGACCAGTCAGGCATCCTTATCATGCACCGGCTCAAGCAGCCACTGATCAGATTTACGCTGCAAATTGAATTGTGGGAATTCCGCTCGAAGCTAGCTGCCATTGGCCGCAGCCCCGGCAACGGGTCTGTTTGATTCGCCGGGTTATCGTGCGAGATCCAGGCCCTAGTCCGGCAAATTTGCAATGTTGATCCCATTACGATGCCATTAGTAGTAAGCATGGCTGGACAAGAAACAAGTACAGACAGATGCAGATCTGATTATTCAATATCATTGGGATTTGATGAGTATCATTTAAGGCTTTTCAGGGCTTGATATGAAATCTTTCGATCTCAAATTTAGTGATAATAATTTGCTTTGGCTTTTGTGCCACCGTGACTAACCAGAACGACCCGCTAGCTAGCTTCTGTAATTGACATCTGAGGGTTTGCCTTGAGTTTCAAATTTAGGTTACAGCCCACAATCAAGGATTTCTTGAATAAATGGAAATTTGATCTAGTAAACCTTTGACTTGGTAAGGTATTGAAAAAAGAGACTGTACTGCTTGAATACACCATCTATATGCAAGAGATTCCACACTTTGACAGGAAAATAATAACTTATCGTGGGATGTATTCTTATTTCACATTAAAGATACCAGCGTACTCCCTAGCCAGTCTTTGCAGCTTTTTGAAAATGAAAATACTGAAAGAAAGTGCAGTCTAATGACCCGCACACAATATGAGGATAGTTATTTTAAGGTTTCCAATATACGCTTTTGCATTTGGGGTTCTTTTTTATAAAAAATGAACAGTCAAAATGGCTTCATGATGTATCCCATTATATAGCTATATAGGACTTAATCTCATACATAAAAGCTATTTATGTTGTCCTCTGCTTCTGCAACCATGGCAACACACCATGTACGTCGTCAACAATTTCACCTCCTATTAAAAGCACATTTGAAGGTAACCCGATAGCTAGGATACTCCCCGATGTCATGCAGACAACAAAACGATGACATCAAACGCCGAGATTGCAGAGCATCTCGTTCTCCTTACAATCCTCCATGCCTCCGCTCAGCAAGACTTCGGAGAGAGAGACGCGGAGGAGGACTGTAAAGCCATTAGCAATTGGATGCCAATTTTAGAACAGAAACCATAGAATTGCCTTGCCATGCTTCGCATGGTGGTTGCACTTTTTGTGTGCGGATGTCTTCTTTTTTAGACTTCCCAATTTTCTCAATCTGGTGGGCTGTTCCAGGGGACTGCACTCTCAATGTCTTGCTAGATGATGAATACAAGGCTAGCTTGTTTAGATTTAGCCTTCCATTAATGTTTTGTTGTTGTGGGGAAGGGGGGGGGGGGGGGCTTATGGGAGAGAAGTAGCCTGGCTTCCAAGCAGCATGATCACCCCATCTCTTCTTTCTAGTTAATATAGGAGTCAAACTGAGTCTAGAGTCTTTGGAATATGTCTTGTTTACCCTGTTATTGGGGCTGGAGGAAAAAGGGAGGGGGGGGGGGGTAAAATCTACGTGATAATGCAGGGGGGGGGGGCAACATGTATGAATTTAATGCTATGAATGAAGTGTACTGAACATCATATATTGTAGGTTCATGCTTTAATTAGATTCTAGACAGGAGAATAACTGGCTCTTCAGATTGAACAAGACATAAAGCCAGAGACATGAACTGCTATTTCAATCATAGCATTAATAGGAAGGAAAATGACATTGGCCCCGTAGGTTTGTCGCACTATCCACCTTGAGGCACACAGGAACTTACAATGCCATGTTCAAGATGAACATTAATCCTTCTGAAATCACATTCAGTTTCATTACCTGAGAAAAAAAGAATGTCATTATACTGTCAGGACCTTGCTCTCAGGTTATGGCATGATCTTATTCTACACGATGTTCATAAAATTGCTCACAGGCTGGTTGATTTGCTTATAAGTTTTATCTCACTTTTTATTTGAATCTTCTTTGATCCATGATAACATGTTTTTGAATTTTGTGACATTCTATTTATGGTCCCTACGTAATAGGTGAATGTTTTTATATTGCTATCTTTTTTGAGGTATTGTTAAGTCAATACAAAGGGTAATTTATTGATAGACATGATGTCAATCAGAAAAGAAGACATACAACTTGTATGCGAAATCCATATAGATTTACAGTTATTAAAGCTGTTGAATTAATTTTGTTTACATCAACTACAGCATTTTGGGGTTTCAAACTTAACTGAAATCTGTTCAGCCTTTTGTGCTCAAACTGTACTGAAGTCTTTGTTTTGTCATAGGACAAATGTATATATTTAATGGACCTGTATTTCAATAGAGTATGGTAGTCAATATTTTTGTTTCTCTCTTGGGAGGCATTCATCACCATTTCATTCGTTATTAACAAATTAATTGTATTTCAAATGATGCACATTCAGAACTCAATATTGCAGGAATCAATATTTTCAATGAATCTGATTGTCCCTTGACAGTAATTGACCTGTGATAATGACAGCCATTAGTATGTCCCAAAATCCCAATGTAGTAATTAGATGTCCTCATTTTGATTTTATCAGCGAGGTTTATTTGTGCCAATTGACATGAAACAAATCACTAACTCACTACTTCCTAGCATATCACCCCATATTTTTTGTTATGATGTCACTTGTTTTACAGAATGATTACCTGATTGGTTATTGATGTTTGATTAATCTTATTCTTCTTATATTTATGTTTTTACAGAAACCAAAGAAAGCTCTTCAATGTGGCTACCTTTTTGTTGCTCCGGGTATCGACTTTGACAACCCAATGTCCAGAAATAGGGTAAGTCTCATTGAAATACATTACATAATTACATGTGTTAGAAAATATTATTCTTTACTTAGAAAAAAATATAATACTGTTTCTGGAAGAAATTGTATGCAACAAAAGCACACAGGGTGCAGTGTAAGCTGTTCTGTGTTCATCTATGTATCCACTCGGTATAAATCACATGCCCTGTATTAAAAAAGAACTGAATACTTCACACATTCAAAAGTAAATCAAGCTGTTTGATGCTGTTACTTTTTTGGTATAGATCTGTTAGAAATTATGATTGCCAATGCTCAAAATATAGTTATACAAAGCTTTAGGTAAAATGTGCTCCTGGAATTATAAAAATAGCTCTTAAAGGCCATTAATTATAGCATTAGTTGTTTATTTATTTATTTTATTTTATTTAGTTTTTCTTACTTATTATTTATTCATTTATTTTACATAATCGGAACATGATTTCTTGAAAGTCTTAGCGATTGTGTTTCGTGCGTAAGAACCTCTCTGTGATCAGCAGTGAATACGCATGTGAATCTTCCACCGATGCAAATGACAGATTACGAGTAGAATGACACATCTCGATGACTCGGTTTCCCATCTAAGCTGTGAGATCCCTTGATCTCGAAGGGGTGCATTATCATGGCTTAATTAGACGTGTCTGATACACAAGGTGCTAATTAATCCCCCCGTATATTTATTCCCAAGAATGGAATATATTCTTCTTGTAACCTGCTACGATGGGTGTACAGTTACAGAGTAGGGAAGATTTCAGTGTGTGAATCATTGATTGTATACGTGTGTTTGCAACTGGAAACAGCAATAGAATCAGTAACAGTAGCAGTGACAACAACTACAAAATAAATGAATAAATACAGAGAATAATGGTTAGAAAATGAATAGAAGCTGAAAATTATAATTAAAAGGTTAGGGATAGTGGTGACTACCCCTGCTACAACTTAAAAAGAAGCTATAAATTCAGGAAAAAAAGATATTGGGTAATTATCATTTGTCGATGGGTAATGCATATTATCTCTGATACAATATTTTGACTTAAATCTGTTACAAATGAAATTTAGGTCTTTACCCTGATAAGGATTTAATAGCGATATTAGTAGAAAGCATGACAAAAATGTTTGCCCCTTTCTCCATATTTTCATTCTTCATTGACTGATTGCAGAGGATGTTAATTATGTCTTGCCTCTTACTGGGGCTTCTATCCCCTTGCTTAAAATTTGTAGCAAGGATATGATGTCAGATTTTGTCAGAAAGACATGCATGTGTTGAAAATTAGATCAAATCTTTTCCATATTTCATCAAAAAAATAAAAGATTGGGTGATAGAATGAGAATTGTGCTTACTCTTTTAAAATCACATTTCATATTAATAGTCTCAAAAGTCTGTCAAAGTGATTCCTCTGGATTATAAACCACCTGCTTAATCTCACAGAACCTCCTTCAATATGTCATTTATATCAAGCCCACCCCCTCCCACATCCCTCCGAAAAATCCCCTTGCCCCCCTCCTAATCCCCCCTCCTAATCGGTGTCAGAGCCATCCATGTACTCATTTTGCTTGTAGCGTCAGTCACTCGCTCCTGACGCTACCCAGGGATTCTAATCTGTCAAGCCCGATGATACTTCACTTATGACATCTTCAGAGAAATTGAGAGCCTTGTGGGGATTAAATGAAATGTTTCTCAGATGCACCATGACACATCTGAAGGCTAGGCCCAACTGACCTTGAGGATTAAAGCAAGAATTTAACTCTAAATGATAAAAATATAACAATATTTATTCAATTTCTTAATCCATGGGCTCCATGAATATTGAAATCATTATAAAAAAGTTTGATTGAAAGTTGGATTTGCTTTTGAAAACATGCAATAGTAAAAAGGATATTCATCAAACTCATTACCGTGGGGCACATGAATATTTAAAAAAAAGGAGTCGTTTGAGATAAAATGAATAATCATTTTGTTTTAAAAAAATCTTGATGAAAGTGAATGATATTTAACAATAACCCTTGAGATGCAGTAATAACAAAATTAATAAAACAAAAAAAAAGTTTATATTGAGTATTCTGAGAATGGAAACTGCTAATAATTTGTGTTGATGTAAGTTAATGGAATTCCTCCTCCAGGGACTCTGGATGTTTGAAGATCTTCAGTAATGCAATGGTTTACACTTTACAAATAATCATTGAAATTGTAACATTCCCCATCCACCCTTCTATATTAGTAGATCTACTTGAAAATGTCAACTTGAAAATGAAAACTGTTATGTACATTTTGGTGCATAGAGCATATTTACCCTTTTAATTTGAAATAGTTTACCTGAGATTGATGTGTTCCAACAAGTACCCCAAATATTTCAACAGCTGGTCTTATCCTTTTTGATTACAAAATTGTGTTATGATTTATGAACTATATTTTTTGATTCCTCAACTGATACATTATTTTCATAATCTCTCTTCCTCATCAGAAAAAAGGGGACATGATTTAGAGTAAACATTTTTTGGCGGTGTTTATTTATAACATGTGATTTGTGTAAACACATGCAATTTGAAGAAAAAAACTCTCTTCTAAAAGTGGCTGCTCTCTACGTCATTAGAAATCAATCTAGATTAGGTTATCAGCATGTGATTTTGTGTGAGGAACCAGCAAGAAAATCAAATTGAGGCATTTGATATGGTATATTTAGATAATCTATTCTGACCTATAAATTTAAATTTGGAGCATTTATGATGCTCACTGATGTATCATTAGGCTAGAATCAAGGCTTTGGGCCCTTTAATGCTGTAACGACTAATCTGTGCCACATTTGAAGGGCCTAATCTGTGCCACATTTGAAGGCCTGAAGTCTTGACGGTGTTTGAAGGATCAATTTTGATGGAATATATAAAGCTGAAATATTTTAAAGGGTCTATTGGTGGAGAGATGTATTGGTTTAAAGGGAAAGGAGCCATCGTAATCGTTGAAAAAAGCTTTCCTAATATGGTTTACAAGAATTTTAGATTTTGAAGGGAGAACTAATTTTCAAATAACTTGAAATCATTCATCATCTCAATTTTTGTTTAAATTTATTTGACTTCAATTTTGGCTTTCGTTTGGATTTCTTAGCTTGAGAACAAAAGTTATGACAAAAATGACTGGAAATTTAACCATTCACAGAATGTCAGTTTGTATTTCTATATGATAGTAAGGTTTCAGTGACGCCAAGTTTGCTACCAATAAACTAAGATTTTAAAAAGAATGGTTACATGCAAAATATTTGTGCATTTAGCTTACATAATCGATTTGCGTGAATTGTTTACAACCGCAATAGAATTTCTTCTGAATTGTCACCTGATAAACGAGAAGAGAATGCGTATTTCTATTTATTGTAGTTTCAGTCACGATCGTTCATATGCATGTTTGCATTCTTGAGCTGTTACTGAAAGATAGTTCTTTGTACTCTTGTTATGTATGCTTCATATATCATTGTACTATTTTTGGCACTTATCCAATGCTGTATTGCGTATTTTCCGTTGTCATTTGGAAGTAATTAAATGGTTGAAATATATCCCATGTACATGTACATGTAGGTGAGGTTTATATTGAATAAAAACCTTTTCCTCTGTGTATTACCTGGGAAGTCCTTCAGGTATTTGGCAGTTATGCATAATAAGATTAATAAACAAGTAAGGTTTTAGATATGACATCACAATTATAAGTGGCCCTCAAACTTTTGGAGTTTTTATTTTCTTGATTGATTTCCCTTGAGTATCTTCTTGGCCAGGTACATTTCTTCAATTCATGATTAATACCTAAATTGATAGCCTTTAATTATAGAATATAGGCAGGAGAGAGGTTTCCCTTTTCAAATAAATACTCAGCTATTCATATTGAAGAAATGCTATCCAGTGATGATAAATTGGAGCAAAATATAGAAAATGTGTCCTTGACTTTGAGAATTTGATTCCTTTGAGACCCGCATTTCCTTTATAGAATAGTCATAGTGCATGCCTAATGCAATCCAATATAGAATGTCCTTGACTTGGTGAATTTAATACATTTAAACCTGCCTCCTTTTTTGTATTTACTTAGTTATTTTATAGTCTGATTTTACCAAATAAATAAATTCATAGCCTTGATTGTAAGAATTTGATACACATAGACTTGTATCAATTTCTAGAGTTGTCAAATTTGTGCGGCTTATTTTGTTTGTCCAGACAGGATATGACAGTGACAGCGAACTTCCGAGGAGTAGTTATAGCAGTTCCGGATTTTTGTCACCAAATTAATATTTTTAAGGTGACCTTTGGCTTTGTCTATCAAAAATAATGAGAGATTTATTTTGTCCATGACTTAAAATGATGGCAATAATAACAGCGACTCTCTCCCTCTCTTTTTGTGCCAAATCTGGGTTCTTTATCCTGTCTTTTTTTATCAGTAATACGGTAGATAGGATTTATTTATTCTGTTTTGTTAGTAATCTGACCAATTCCTTAATTGCCTTGAATTACGGGTTAAGGTCTGGTATTCTTTATCCGCATCATATACTGTATAATGACCCTAATAAAGTGTAATCAATTTTTTTTTTTTTTAGATACCAGAGATTTATACTTTATACTTAAAACGGTATTAATTGGAAAGGTTGCTTCATTACTGCTTTGTTTGATATTACCTTGCCTTATTTGGTATTACCTTGCTTTCGAATGAATATTTTCCTCAAATATAGGCCTACATGACATGCTACAAGGTACATTATCTCTCCAGCCGTCATTCAAACACATCATACATGACTTTCATGCAGATGGGTTTTGAATTGTAGGAGCTCCAAATTTCTAATCCATCCCTCTTCTGTTAATTTTTTAATATTTGAGTAGTATTTAACAGTTCTTAGTCATTATTTACATCAATAAATCAACGTATCTACCTATTCTACTTTGCTATTGTTGCACCTCAACATTGCATAACCGAAACTTAAAACACATCGCCAAATTGCTCATACCCCCCCGCCCAAAGGCGCCCTCCGTGACCCTTGCGTCCGAGCGCCGCCAACGTAACCTCTTCCTCTTATCTCTTCGCATCCGAACGGATAAGTTACACTAAAAATCGCTCCCAAAAGTTGAAGAGTTTTTCCTCTTTAGTCACTTTTTGGTTCGCATTTTCGCCTTTTATAATATTCTCTACGATTTCCTGTTCGTTAGAGAGTAGTTTCACTCCGTGAATTTATTTATTTATCAGTATTCTAGAACGTTTTCTTGCCGACTTCTGTTACGTTCCGCTTTCGCGTTTGCCCGTCCTCACTCCTCCGAGGCCTCGGGTGCGTGCGGGGGTAGTCGGTGGGGTGTTTTAGTCACTGGTAGTTTATTTAATTCTTTATTTCTTGTTGATAATTGCTCGTACCCTTTGTTTAATTTTCTTTCCCGCAGGTTATAATATGTCTCGCAGTTCTTATTTTCTCTTAGCAGGTTTCACGAAAAGAAGAGATCAAGTTCTGTCGCGAGAAAGAAGACGAAGGATTCTAGTAATAAGTCTTCGTTAGTTACGCCCCTCGGGAGCGGTGGTGACACCGCAAATCCCAAGGATGCGAACGTCAGTGGACGTTTATGCGGGCAAGGGAAGCCCAGGGGAATGGTTGAGGGGGCGATTTTATCTCCCCTCGATACGGTGCCCGGAAACCCAGAGGTACTAACTCTGGGTGGAACGGACCTTAGTTCTGTGCCGCCATCAATTGTCCCGTCAGGGCTTTTGTGTGGACGGTACGAAAATCCATCAACGGATACGAAGACGAAGGATTCTACTAATAAGTCTTCGTTAGTTACGCCCCTCGGGAGCGGTGGTGACACCGCAAACCCCGGGGATGCAAATGTCAGCAGACATTTTTGCGGGCAAGGCAAGCCTATGAGAATGGTCGAGGGGGCGATTTTATCTCCTCTCGGGACGGTTCCCGGAAACCCAGAGGTATTAACTCTGGGTGGAACGGGCCTTAGTTCTGCACCGCCAACAATTGTTCCGTCAGGTCTTTTGTTTGGTCGGTGCACAAATCCATCGACGGATATTCGGGTTGCTTCCGTGGATCCGGACTTGAACCGGTCACCGATCGGTTCTTCTGTCCCTTTGTCGGATTTGCCGGTTCCGGATTTCGGTCCGGGTACCCGTGCAGCCGAGTCGGATCCTGGGGCTTCAACTAACCGCGCCTCTCCGTCGGTGCGTGTTCCGTTTTCCCGATTCGGTTTGCGGGGAGCTCCTACCGTCGGGCTTTTATCGGGGCCGGTTCTTCCTCGGATTTTGTTTATCCTTCGAAGAATCCGCGCTCTGATTTTGCGGAACCGTTTGCGGCTCCTCTCCCTCCGTCGGTGCCTCCACCCCCGCCGGAATTTTCGGATTGGATTCGGGCTTTTGCTGACGCTTTTCGATCTTCGGTGCCCGAGTCGGCTCCTCCGGTTCGTCCTACTTCACTTTCGGTTCCGATCGCGGTTGATTTATTTTCGGGGTTTTCCGAAGATGCATCGATCTCGCCTGAGCAGTCGCCGGTGCGGGTTTCGAGTTGTCGTATTCAGCCGGGGTCCTCTCTTTTTTGCTTCTCCGCCTCACGCTTCGTTGGGCGCTCCGAGAGGCGGGGATCGTCCCTGCTTATCTGGTCAAGATAGGGGGGGCTCGGTTGATCGTTGGGACACTGGTTCCATCGCTCAGTCGTCTGGTTCAGTTGCGGGGGATGATGCGTCTTCTCCGTTTGTGTCTCTGGCGGCGGATTCGTTAGCCTTGTTTCACAAATATGTGCCCGATTCTTGTGTCGTCCCGGAGTTATCGTCGGGGCGGCGGGGCTTCCTGTCTTTTAATTCGGACTCTTCAGCGGTTCAGGGACTGTTTCTTCCTGATCTACACAAAGAATAATTTGTGAATGCCGCAGAAGACTTGTCGTTATCGACGGGATTTCTTAAGCGGCAGGTGGACAAGTACGCTTTCGTTCCTCAGGATGCGGTTTTGTTTTTGTGTCCTGTACGGGTTTCTCCCAAACTTGTGGCGGTGGCCAGTCGTTTGGGGTTGAATTTTGGGTCTCGTGGTCCTTTTGATAAAAGTGACAATTTGTTGTTTGATCTTTTCTCACGGCTTGCGGTGACTTCGCATTCCATCGAGAAGTATCGTCGGGAGGCTGTGCTCACTTATTTGGGCATTCGACCGCATCAAATTCCAGGACTGCTTCCGCAGATTCCAGTGGCCGGCCCCACCTTTGTGGAGATAGTTTCACTACTCTACTGCAAGCCGAGATTGATGGTGAGAAGCAGGCTCGAGACCTGTCCGTTGCTTTTCGCGATGTCCAAGAGCCGGTTCCTTCCTCCAGACCTCGTAAGAAAAGTTGAAGATTTCGGGTTCTTTTCGTAAGAACGTCGGCCAGTCTAAGGGCCGCCCTCAGGACTGGTACCCGGCCGAGGAGGAATACCAGGATCGTGGTCTTCCTTCGTCTCGAGGTTCTTCTTACCGTGATTCTTCTATCTTCCCGGACTCCCTTTCGTGGTGGTGGGAAGTCATTCTCTAGATGATGGCTTCCCCCGAGTGCTTGGGTCTTAGGTCGGCGGGCGGCTCCAGAGATTTCTCCCGGCGTGGGAGAAGATCACCAGCGACGCATTTGTTCTGTCGGTGGTACGAGAAGGGTTCTTCATAGATTTTGTGGAACCTCTTTCGAATGGCGTCCTCCGGAGCCGCTCTCCGATCATGTCCCCTCTTTTTCAGAGTCACTTTTCCTCCGAATAAAGTAGACGATCACCCGTGTCTTTGTTTGTCGCCGGTGTTCGTAATTCCCAAGTGCTCGGGTTCTTTAAGAATGATTCTCAACATGAAGTGGTTTAACCTTCATTTGGGAAAGGTTCATTTCCGAATGGATCATCTGGCAACCATCCTTTCTTCATTGAATCCCGCAGACGTCGTGGTTTCTTTGGATCGTCGCGACGCTTATTTTCATGTGCCGATACATCCGCGGTCGCGGGATCTTGTGGGGTTTTGCCTTCCTGGGCAAATTCTTCCGTTACAGAGCGCTCCTGTTCGGTTTGCGACCTGCTCCTCGGATTTTCACGAGAGTCGTGGCGTCAGTCATGCTGTTGGATCATATGCAGATTCTGATCAGCACGACTCAAGATCTCGGATTTCTCATAAATTGGGAGAAATCAGAATTCTTTCCGACTCGCACGCCGTCTTACCTAGGTGCTCAGCTGGACATTCGTCATCAGCTGGCTCGTCCCAGTCTCGACAGGGTCGAGACGATAGTCAGGACTGCTCGGTCTCTGAGATGTGCACGTCGGGTGAAAGCCGAGGTTTTCTCTCCGGTCTATTCGACATGCTTCCAGATTGTCGACTATTGATGAGTCCCTTCCAACTCTTTCTGTTGGAGTTTTATCAGCCGAGCGTGAGTTCTTTTTTGTCATGGATCCCCCTGTTGTCCAGAATCAAGGGTCTTCTAGGTCCTTGGCTTCGTCGTTCCTTCTTCCTTCAGGGCAAACGCTTCCGAGTTCCTCTCCCTTCCGTGACCGTCACCACGGACGCGTCGCTGTTGGTTTGGGGAGGTCATTGCCAGGGGTCAATGATTTCAGGAGACTGGAGTCATCTGGAATTTCTGCCCCACATCAATGTGTTGGAACTCATGGGAGTGTTTGCTTCGCTTCGTCACTTCCGTGCTCGTCTGGTGGGTCGTTCGGTTCTGATTCTTACGGACAGCGTATCGGTGATGGTGTACATCACCAGACAGGGAGGCACTCATTCTGTGGCTCTGAACGAGTTGGCCTCTCAACTCTGGGCGTGGTGCAAGGGGGCGAGGGTGCTCCCGATTGCATCACATATCCCGGGCGAAGAGAATATCTTAGCGGACTTTCTCTCCAGAGGCAAGTGCCTTCCCTCAGAGTGGACTCTGTCTCCGACTGTCTTCAGGCAACTGGGGAGTGTGTTCGGTGTTCTCGACATCGATCTCTTCGCAACTTCGTTCGACCATCGTTTTCTTCGATTT
This sequence comes from Strongylocentrotus droebachiensis, assembly GCA_035222895.1. NCBI lineage: Eukaryota > Metazoa > Echinodermata > Echinoidea > Camarodonta > Strongylocentrotidae > Strongylocentrotus > Strongylocentrotus droebachiensis. Next base: position 82,381 of record JAVYIG010007988.1, read on the forward strand.
TCTCGAGAGTCCGGGAACCAGGAGCTTTTGCTCTGGGCGCTTTCGCGATCCCGTGGAGGGATGGAGGGCTTACGCCTTTCCTCCGTTCGCGTTGTTTCCCCGTGTGCTCTGGAAGATCAGGGAAGATCAAGCGATGATGATTCTCATAGCTCCTTGGTGGCCGGCGAGGTCGTGGTTTCAGGACCTCCTGACCCTCCTGGTGGGGACTCCGTGGTCGTTGCCGTGTCATCCGGATCTGGTGTCGCAACCTCTGTCTGGTATTCTACACCAGCGACCGGAAATCCTCCGTCTGACCGCTTGGCGGTTTTCGGGATGAGGGCTCGTTTGTCAGGTTTCTCCGAACGTGCTGCACAATTTCTAGTCCAGAGTAGACGAGAGTCGGCCAGGACGGTTTACAACTCCTGGTTGGATGCTTTTCACACTTGGTGTGAGGAGGTGGGCGTCGCCCCTAGAGAGGCGTCTTTACCTTCTATTGCTGACTTTCTGATCTCTTTGTATGACAAGGGGAGAGCTCTGTCAACGATTTGTGGCTATCGGTCTGCTATCTTCGGTTTCTTCTGCTCCTCAGCTAGCGGCTCTTTTGAAGTTTTTCTTCCTTAAGAGACCCTTCTTCAGACCTCTGACGCCAGTGTGGAGTTTACCCAAGGTTTTGGCACTCCCTTCGAACCGCTGTGTTCTGCGACGCTTCTGCTTACTACGGTCAAGACGGTTTTTCTCATGGCAATCACTTCTGGTCAGCGTAGGAGCTCACTTCATACCCTTTCAGCTGCCCCTGGGCATATCCGCTGGGAAGGACGTGGGGTTCGTTTGATTCCCAAGGCTTCTTTTATTGCTTAGAATCAGTCTGACACGTCGGGTTCAGTGGAAGTGGTGCTTCATCCCTTGTCGGATTTTTCTTCGGTCTTCGGGGACGGACTGTGGTGTCCCGTTTGCGCCCTCAAATGGTATCTTTACAAGACGAAGCCTTTTCGCAAGTCGGATCAGCTCTTTCTGGTTTCTCGAGAGCCACTTTCGGCGGCATCTCGGGATACGGTCTCCAGGTGGTTAGTCTTGGCTATCAAGGCTGCGGGCCCTGAGGCCTTGACGCCTGGCAGGTCTCCTCGTGCCCATGATACTCACAGTGTCAGTACGTCTTGGACTCTTTTCATCGGAGTTTCGGTTCAAGATATCGGTAAAGCAGCTTTTTGGAAGTCTCCAAGTTCTTTTACTGCTTTTTACCTCAAAGATGTGCCCGCGGGCGAACGATCTTTTGGGGTCGCTTCTCTGAAGGCGGCTTCGTCGTCTATTTCTCATTAAATTGATAAGTTTGCTTGGTTTTTACCACCCGGCATTAATCTGTGCTGGTCTTTAGCAAAGTAGAATAGGTAGATACGTTGATTTATTGATGTAAATCATGAAAATCAGTATTGATTTTATTATTTACGATATAAATCTACGTATCTACCTATTTTCCCTCCCTCCATCCCCAGCGCCTTTACCAAGGTGTGTCCTAGGGAACTCGTGATAAGAGGAAGAGGTTACGTTGGCGGCGCTCGGACGCAAGGGTCACGGAGGGCGCCTTTGGGCGGGGGGGTATGAGCAATTTGGCGATGTGTTTTAAGTTTCGGTTATGCAATGTTGAGGTGCAACAATAGCAAAGTAGAATAGGTAGATACGTAGATTTATATCGTAAATAATAAAATCAATACTGATTTTCATGATCAGTGATCCTTCAGATGCATGAACTGATATCATTCCTTTCTGTGAATGTAAACTATAAGTTCACCAATAAATGGGAGTCCACTACCTCTATAGACTTTGTACCCTCTTTTGTTTCTTCACCTGTTCCATATTTGATATGTAGTACGAAGCAATACATCTGCTTGGCACTTAGCAGCTAGGTGATTTTGATAATATTGGTAAAATTGGTAATATCATTATCGATTAGCCGGGGTTACACTCTAAAATTGTTGGAAATGGGTCCACATTGAACTTATGAGAGTCTATGATGCTTGTGTACAAATATTGGGGTTCCTGACTTAGACTTTTGGGTGCCCATAATTACGCCCCAGGTGCCTGTTATTTTGTAGGCCCTGGATTACCCATGTTGCAAAATAATTATGTTTCATATCGTCCTTGTTTTCACGAAGTGACGGTAGTGAGGAAAATCGTAACGCAAAGTGAATGCAATTTTTTTCCACTACCGTCACTTCGTGAAAACAGCGACGATATGTCTATTAACTTTAGTGAACTAATCTTTGTATCAGAAAAAATACAGTTGCAGTTATAATTTTTTTAAACTACTATTTCATGTAATTTCTTCTCCATGCACGTAGGCCTACTCTTTATAGACATTACTATACACACTTGAATACTTGTATATGGCTATCTTTTATTTACTCTTACCTGAGCAGTTACCATAAAAGTTCAAAGTTTCTTTCTCCGCAAACACAAAGGCCTGAGCTTAAAGATGGTGTGTAGATAAGAAATATATCTTTCATACATTTCTTGGCAGATTTCTGTCATTTTGACAGGATGACAAATACTTGTGTAGTTGTAAGTGGTCTGACCACCTCCTTCTATTTATTAAATACAAATATAGAAAGCTCATTATGAGGTCACTGGGTCACTTGACCACGGTCATGTGGCTCACTGGTATGCCAATTATGGTCATTAGTATCGTAAAGATAATATAATCAACATACTATCATCATCATAACCTTTCAGTTTGGCTTGCATTTCTGAGCTATTATGTGTCTTTAGTTTATGAACGCGATTGATTACATAAGTTAATAAATAAAATTCTTGAATAGTGTTATGGCAAGCTAGGGAGAAAATCATTTGATTTTTATATAATGGGTTGTATGAAACATACTGTATGATAATACAACATGGAAATGCTGGCTATATTTGATACCAATGAATGTAAAATTATTCAAAGAATTGCAAAATACCTGGGAGCAAAGAGCAGTATAACTCTGAAAAGTATATCAAAAGAGCCCTGACATCCTGTTCCAACTTCAAATGCATAATATGCCATATACCTGTATTTTACGCGAGCTTGAAGGAAAGAAAGAAAACACCACAAAGGGCATAAGTTGGACTAAGCATGCCGACATTTGGAATGTTAGGAATACCGGACACGGTGGTACTCGGAAACATCTATTACGAGATGCTTCAAGCGGAAACCTTTTGTATTTGTGACGAGATTGGGAGGAGAAAAAGACATTGGCAGGGGTGTAATCAATAAATGGTCGGTGTTGTGTTTGGATTTGTTTAATCTCCTCCCTGTCATTTTCTGTGAAAACAGTGAAAAGTTGTTGTCTGATGAAGGATGCGGAAGCCTGTTTGGCACAATTCCACATGAAAGGGATTCCGTGCCAGGATAAATTGGGGAAAATTAGGCAAATATATGCAGTATAGAAATACTCTCTGAACAAAAGTGATATGTATAGTATACTGTATCTACCCCTCTTTGGGTGGTTTTGTGCCCTGATATAATACTTGGCTAGTTACTTATGATTTTCAAGAAAAAGTTAAATGATGAAAATGTAGCATTTGTTTGCCAGATACTAATAACCTTTTTTATGCCTTTACAATCCTTACCCTTTATTTTTAGAGAGTGTATGGTAAATCTAAAATTACTTTCATTGAATGAGTGATAGTTTGAACTTGATGGCTTTATGAGTGGTAGAAAATTAATTTTGCATATACGGTAAATAGAAAATAAATACAAAATTTAAAGATTTTTTTTTAATTATAAGATTTTAAAAAAATTGTATTGACATTTTAAAAAGATAACTTTGCATAGATCTGCAAATAAATTGGTTTAGCCCTAACTGTAAAGGAAGAGCAAGTTAAAAAAAGGGGAAGATCCAAACAGGATTTTGTAGGGGATACGGATAGCTCACTCGGACATTATCAGATGATTAGGGATAAGGAGGGCATGATATTTGAAACTTTACAGTATTATTTCTCCCCGTTCATATCCCATTGAAGGAAAGAATCTGTGCCCCTCCCTAGTGAAAGTAAAATACAAATACACGTCTCTTCACTTACATCTGAAACTGACCTATATTATTAAGGCTCGACGCAAACTATCGTAGAGGGTCTGGTTTGAAATCTTTCGGGGTCTCTATCAAATAGACCCATATATGTTACATTTTGAAACTTAGGGGCCATGAATAAAGATTTTGAGGGACTATGTTCTTCTGGCTACCTGTAAATGACGTGGTCCTTTCTATATGCTTCACTATATTGTATAAACTATGAAGACAGAAGAAATGAAATGGTCGGTGATGAATAAACAACCTGAGTGAAAGAAGAGAGGGAATGATGAGAAAGTAGTATTTGTTCATTTTGTGTCAAATATTATTACTAAACAATGGAATAAGAATTAGGAATTCATTGAATCAGTTTACTTGCCCTTAGGGCAGGTCTCTACTCATGTAGAGCTCTAAAAATAATACATCCATCAGGTGAATTTGTCATCTTTAATGCTATTGGTAATCTAGGGGTCAATATGTTGACTTTACACAAATAGATGAAGGTACTGTAGTGCATGGTATCAAGTCATGAAAATATCAGTCAACTTACACAGTGGAAAGGAGTCATCTTATAGATATTATGAATACATGTAATTTACGAGACATTTACATTGATTACAATGTAATGTGATAGAATAGACATTACCGGTATGTAATATACATGTAATGTACATGTAGGCCTAACCATATGTTTGCAACGCAATCTGTCCTGCTTTTATAATATTTATTGCTTTCCTATTACTTTTGACAATACATTTTATTGATTTTTGTAATAAAAGCTTACTCAGGGATGGATTTGGTTATCACAATATTTGTTCATAGAGCATGACAAACTTTTGTGAAGCTCTTTTGATTTTTTGAGGGGGAAGAGAAATGGCATTGGTTGCAATGTTGATTTTGAATTCAAGGTCTTTTTCAGATTTCTGACAATTGCTTTGTCACATGGTTTTACAACTTATTGCATGAAAAATCTTACATTTTTCCATCCATTGTCTGCTGGCGTTTCTTTGTGGTAGAAGTTTTGATAGCAATGTCAAGCTTGTGTCATAAATCATTAGGATTAATAACTAACTTATGTTTACTTAACCCTGCCATAGTTTCCTTGGAGGGGGGGGGGGATAAATAATTCTAAATTTAATAGTTATGTATAGGAAATTTAGGAAATGCATCATTTACTTGGAAACGCTTGTAAAGCTGTCTACATTCCACGCAAACTTTGTTTGGATGATTGCTTGAAATGAAGGAAATGCAGCAGTGTCTATGTTTGAAATATAAAATATTCTTGACTTGAATGTGAATGTCAGTGATTTTTGCTCCAATTGTTTTGAAATAGCATTACATCAACAATGTGATGGTTCACATGTTATAGAGTATAGACTGCACCATTTTGTATTTCCAGGAGATCTTTAGAATGACTTTATTCCTGAATCACAAATGTATTCATGTAATATCCTTATTATATGTTGTCAGTTTAAAAAAAATTGTCAGGCAAATCAAATGATCTGTTGAGAACCTGAAGGGAATTACTTTTTTTTACATGGAATTACTATCCCTCTGGCTATCAGCAGATGGAATCTAAGTTGTAGGTTTCCAAGAATAACATGTATGTGACCTTTACAACATCATCATGAAGGAGGATTGTTATGAATATAAAATGCAATCCACCCACATCTTATGCATGGACCAAGGTCTTTTATTACCAATTGTCGCTTGTGGGGATCAGATTTTGATGCATTCAGTCGAAGATGGGAACGGACAACTGTTTACATGAAGTATCTCATCCTTGCAAAATGGGATGAGTTGAGAGACTTCCCGACTTATTGCTGCGTATATCTTCCATCTGTTGTTGATAAACGATAATTGCAATGTTTGAAAAGGTCATGTGGGATTCTATTTCCTGATAAGTCATTTTACCCATGTTTTACATTTCCAAGGAAAGTAGTATACATCTGGTTTAAAAGATCAGTGTATCACTAAACCATTGTTTGGGAATAGAGTTTTAGTGAGAAAAAAAAACATAAAAAACACTATAAAGGCTCTTAAAAGAACAAACAAATTAAAAGCTCCAATTTAACAAAAAAGGAAACACATAGGGGAATGAAAGAGAGAGGAAGAGAGAGACAGAGAGAATAACAGACAGGTTTACTTGGTAAGATTTTGGGCTGGTCCTGATACACAAGATGCCATTTTGATCACTGGCTCTCAAGTCTTTTAAATCAAGGATATTCTTAGGCTTTATATACGATATATACTTTATATACGATAGAAAGGAATAAAAAGATGTTTATAAAATGTAGGAAAAGTGCAGCCAAACTTTAACAGAATCTAGTAGTAGCTTTAGCCAGAACACTGCTTGTCAATGCATAGCAATAACGCTGGTACAAGTTATGACATTTCAGATAACCCTTTCTCTATTCCAAGATACTTCTCTCCCAGCTCATATCAAACCAAAGGGGGTTGTTTTGACTCTGAAGATTGCGAAGGATATTGGATGGCTTACCTGGGTGAACCCGGTCACCTCTTAAAGAAAATCAAAAGAATATGAAAAGAATATTTTACTGATAGCCCCATATTGCGGAATCTGTGGGGGAGCTGGCTGTTATTACATAGCCTCAATTCCAGGGTCCACAGTTCAAATAAACATCCTGTGTGGGCTAGTTGTGCTCTCAGACTACATTTTTAACGAGCTGAATTTTCAAAATCAACTTCATTTTTATCAAACTTGGTGTACTTTGAAGAAAAAGAAAAAAGTTAATTTTCCATTAAATGTATCATTTTCAGACACAATTCCAAGACATAATGCTGTTCCTTCAGACAATGTCTAATATTAAAGGAATGAAGGATGTTTTTAGTTTGTGTAAGGGTCTGGAATGTCAGACTAGGAAGTTTGGTATTTTATGAAATGATGGGGTATTGTATACCCTATAAATGACAGGAAATAATGTCTAAAAACTGGCGAGGTGTCTGTGATTTATGCATTTTCTTGTATACATGTCATGGAGATAAGAGGACAGAAATATCAGCTTTTGTGAATTTGTCTAGCTTTCCTTTGCTTTATGTGATCTTTTTTTGGAGGGTTAACTCTTTGACACACTTCTTTTCCCCCATTAATTTTTATCTTGGCTGCAATAGACCAAGAACTGGGAACCATAATTCATAGAATAATTGTCAGATTTGTTTGCAAACACTAATTTTTACAGAAAGGGAAATATTCCATATGCTCTCTAGTCTGGAGGAATTGGATGGACTTTCAACGCCCAAACAACATTATGTTGTTGAAATGTTCTCCCTTTAATGTTTAAAAACAGGTTATATTTCATAGCCCTTACTTACCAGGCAAGTGCATAAAGGTAGAAATGAAATACGAGACAAAGGAATTGAAATTTCCATTCCCTTCTTGAAGTTGAAGAGGCATATCAAATGGCTACCTGCACATTCATATAGTATGTCAATACATCCAGGGCTTTATGAGATTTATTCACTTGTATTATTGTCAACAGTACTTCATGTTTAGTGGTTGTGATATCGAATGACACTTACGAACAAAAAATGTTTCCTTTTTGATAAGTTGGTCCAATTTTATAATTTCAGTAACGATGGATAGTTTTCTCATGGCACATGCTTCACCTTCCTAAAACTGTATGTTCAGAGCCAGAAGGATATTATGTTAATGTCCTTATGGGTCGGGGGGGGGGGGGGAGCGTGAAAGTGAATGTGTCAAGTGCCAGGAGGACCCTTTCGAATGACAGGGGGTGCAAAGTTGAGCCCAAAGAGGGACAGACCGAATTCCCCAAATACTTTCATTTGATTTGATTTGGGAAGGGGGGGGGGAGATGAAACAGTGTGAACGGGTAATAATGTGTCAAGTAGAAGAATGACCCTGTGAAATGACCAGGGGTGCAAAGTTGAGACCAAAGGGGTGCAGAACGAAGGCCCAAAGTCACACGGGGGAGGGGGCAGTGTGAAAGGGTAATATTGTGTCAAGTAGAAGAATGACCCTGTAAAATGACCAGGGGTGTAAAGTTGAGCACAAAGGGGTACAAAGAGGGGCAGACCTAAGGCCCGAAGTCACTTGGGGGAGGGGGCAGTGTGAAAGGGTAATGTGTCAAGTGTGGGAAGGACCCGTGAAATGACCAGGGATGCAGAGTCAAGCAAGTGCACAGAGGCACAAAGAGGGCCAGTCTGAAGGCCCAAAGTCACTTTGGTGTGAGCTCACAAGCAAACATGGCCTCTATTCAGACATGACCAGGGAAAGCTTATTGATTGTACTCAAGAAATGGGAGACATTTTTATAGCACATATTGTCATTCAGAGAACAGAGTACAGAAGAGATTGGAGGAAATACAATTCTATGTACAGAACTTTACTCTTGCATTGTGAGCTGTGAGGAATAAGTTGAAAAGGACGGAATGAAAACTCTCTGTCAGTTTGTGCCGTCCTATTTCACAAGAATATTATTTCTGTGCATCCTGCGTAGGGGCAGAAGGGCGTTATTTTAACACAGGGCTGATATCTCCTTGTCTTTACTGCAGGGAGGTGGTTATGGTTGACTATTGCCACTGTCAGGTGTTGTGCAATTAATCACAGTGATCATTAAAAGGCAACCAGAATATTTCAGGATATTTGGTGCTCTATACAGAATGCAACTTCTTTGCCTTGGTATCTTGCACCCCTCCTCATTGTTTCCATCCCCTCTCTCCCTCCCCTCTCGATCCTCCCCTTTACCCCTCCCTGTTTGATAGAAACTGGTGTATTAAGAACAACAAAAGATAAGATAAACTTGTCACACTGAACTAAGTCCCAAATTATAAAGCCACCAAAATAGGAAACAACATATTAGACAGTATGTTTCTTTTTTTATAATTAGAAGGCAGTTAATTATCTTTCATTCCTATTCCAATTTGTTCATTTGAAGACATGGACCATTTGTGTGTTAAAAAGTAAGAACAAGATGGTCTTTCTGAGCCATTTTGTTGGAGACTGAACTACAGTAAGATTATCAGTGCATGTAGAGATCATGTTTTGTTCTAAATTTATGTACCTTTGAGGCATGTTCCTCATGTGAAAATCTCGACCACCTCAGCACCATCTACACCCTCCCCTGACCAAGTATGAGCTCGCATCTCTCACCGACTTTATTTCTGGAAATCCCTGAGTCTCCCGGGCAATTTTTAGGGCTCGCCCTTCGTACCCTTTTAAGGAGATGCTAGCCGTGCTTTCCTCATATTTTCATCCAATTAAGCCTCCTTTCGTATTTTTCTACCCCTCTGTCTTAATGATCATGCTGGAAGGAAGGAGAGTTTGGAGGTGGAGAAAGAGAAGTTCATGGGAAGAATGTCATTTTCTTTCATTTTTCCCTGAATGGGTTCCTAAGCAACACAATTCAGTACATGCTATAGGCCCATATGGGGGAGAACATAACCTGAATCATTGAATTGTTTACAGAAAGCCACAGGGTATTAACCTGTATCCTTTTGCATAGACTTTCAGTTTGTCCTTCTTTCTCGTAAAAGATGAAATGCTCTGAAGGTTAAAATAATATCAAAATTTGTGACCATGTTCGATCGGTGCTTCAGAGCTCATTCAATTGGACATTACCTGTTTGCATAATTGCATTTAATGGTTTTAATGCTGTTTGATCTTGCCGTGATATTTGTATTATTGTAAACACCTCGACAGGTAGTTTGTATAAAACATGATTGCGTAAATATCGTAATTAACCATTATATCCTAATTTTGAGATTTAGATTTAAATTGTGTGAGGTTACTGGATTTTTGTTCTCTGGGTGAAAGTGGAACCAAAATAAACTTTGTGCCGTTTGAAAGATGGACCCTGCAAATGATCCTCTGCTTTCCATTCATAGGTGGCCTTGGTAACTTAGCTGGTAACTGACTGACGTAAGAAGAACTAGATTATCTTCAAATTGCTCTATTTCCCCCCTTCTACGTTTGTAAAGCGAGAGTTTACAAGCATTTCGTTGTATTCTCCAAAGAAAGGAGGGAGTTGGTTTGGAATCCGGTGTGTAAAGCTCCATAATGGGGCCGGGATAATGGGTCCGCATTCTAGCGGCTTTTGTGCTGGAGCCGTAACAAAAGGGGAGAACTCAAAACACTCCAAAATCCCTTTTGCTTCTATTTTTGTTGTGTTACTTTCCAGGGGGAGGAACCTTTGATTATTTTCTACCTATTTCCTCTGCACAAAGGAATGTGTTGGTATAATTTCCTCTTGCCAGAAAATTGATTTGATGTCACACTCTGCTGCAGCAGTCATTAGTTTGGTCCCTTTTCACCTTTCGTCTACCGGTATCTCCATTTTACCCCCCCTCTCTCTTTTTCAATCCACCATCATTACTCCATTTATAGCTTTTAGATAACAATAGCAGGTTCTTTAATGTTTGATAATGTCTGATAATGTAAGATGAAATGTACTCTATGTACTCAGAAAACGACCCTCCTAGAATTAATTGAAATTGTGATATATCAGGTTATACAGCCCCAAAACTGTTTCAGTCGTGGGATAAGTATTCATTTATGTTCTGCTTTCCCCTTTTTTACCTTCTAAATCTTCCACATTTAGCTGTAATCAATTCTAAAGTGGATCTTATTAAATATTGGTGTTACCGTTTCCTTTATGGAGGAGGTGGAGGATTTCATTTGTGTGACTATTGTGTGATCTGTATCTCCAACTATTCCCCCTTTCATTCCCCCTCCTCCCTCACCCCCCCTTCTCTCTCTCACCCCCCCCCCCCCTCTCTCTCTCACCCCCCCCCTCTCTCTCTCTCTCTCTCTCTCTCATAGGCTTTTTTTCAACTTTTCACAACTTTTATCAACTTTTCTTTAGTTTGTTCAGTATTGGATCTTTTAATTCATGTTCCCCTTTCTAGGTCTTTCTTTATCTTCATTCTCTTCTCTGGCTTACGTTTTCTCTGTCCCCGCAATTTCCTCCATTTTCCTCCATTTTTTGCGACCTGATGACCATCTTGTATTTCTCTTCTATTACTAATATTATCCATCTTTTCTTTCTTTATTCTCCATTTCTGTTTCCTAACAACATGACTCTTCTTCCAACCATCACCTCCTCTCACTCATTGACGATGGTTTGGTTGTCAAGTACTCACTCCAACATGCCATGTCTGGTATTATAAGCCTAAACCAACTTTACTGAAGTATAAAATAACCACATTAATACTGTACATGGTCTATGTAAATGTTAGTCTACAATGTAGGTTGGTTCAGACCCTACTTGTATGTTGTCTGTCACGACTGACAGGGGTCGGTGTCTGTCAGCCATAGCACAGGCCTATATTTATTGTGATGCATCAAACCAAGACCACTTTACACCATCTATTATGATCGACTCCTCACAGATTTCAATACTACACTACACTGTGCTTTCAGTCACACAATGCGTCACACAATAGGCTTTCTGCACCGTCGTTATATAATAGGGCGAATTCTTCTTTTGATATTCTTTCTTTTCTTTTTCAATATGTACTCTCCCTGCCCTCCATCCATTCTTTTTCTTCAAAGGGATTAGTTTCTAAAAGTAAACTGCCGGCTGTCAGTCTGAACCTATACAGATTTGTAAAAGCAACAAAGAAGCCTTATTCATTTTGAGACACCAGAGCAAGGCCCCTTTTGGCCTTCTTTTTATATAGAAATAGTCAACATACGCATTTTTTATTTTTCTAAAAATTGTGCATGATTAGTTGGCTGCGTTTGCGTTTGTCCATTTCGAATAAAAATAATATGAACATTTTCAAAAACACTAAGAACCTTTGAATATTGCAGGAACATCTATATATAGCTCTGTTTACCTTTAATAAGTTCAATATATACTGTTTATTCTGTTTATCTCTTTTATTGGTTGCATATTTTCATGTTCTGTACATAGTTTTTCTTACAGTCATGATGAGCAGGCTATTCTGGCTTGGATCTGTTTTTATTTTATGAACGCATATTTTTTTAATTCCCAAATTCTCTCTCCCTTGTAAGCATGTTTGGTCACAAGTGAAAATTGTGGAAATAAGCTTGGCATACATCTATAATACCTTTGTGTAAAAAATGCCACCTTTATATTTCCATTTCCACTGTTATCAGTACCCACTTCCAAACTGTTTTGACTGAATAGTTGTTGCTACTATTCAATGTTGAGCATTGTTGTTGAATGGGCCTGAGCAGTATGAAAAAGCATAAGGTCTATATGATTTGAATTTCCAACAAGAGTCATGCGTAGTTCATCTCT